>JARJEC010161600.1:0-23810 GCA_030264575.1 Tachinus sp. AB-2021 | reverse complement strand
CACAATAAATTGCTGCCAATAGAGGTGTAGCTCTCAAATGATTGTGACTTTCTATTTTAATTAATTTCATATTTGTTTACGGAGAATTGTTTAGAAAAGAACAATCTATCCGGCTATCGAATTAGGTTTTTGATTATCTGCATAATACATGCTTTTGTTTATGCCTATACTTCAATATAAAATATGTTTTTTTTAATGTCAATTGCGAGGAAAAAATTATAACTAAAAAAAAACTTGATAGCAGAATAGTTTAAACCTTTATTCATATGTATATGAAAGCAATTTTCTTAATTTTAATTAATAAATACACAATTGTTTGAGCCCGGAGAGTCAAAAACGACTGAATTTTAGACTTGGCACAAGAGCCTTGATTTGAAAAAGGTCATTGTTTGACCTCGCAAAGTTCTCAAAGTTTTGCTACTCAAATTTAGCTAAATTTTTAATTAAATAAAAACTCCTAACAATCAAATTGTCACCCGCATCAAATGTCATGTTTTTTACTATAAATATTCTGAAACATCACTGGCGCATACTTTATAATTTTATTTGCCAAAAACCTAACTCACTAACGTTATAATTTTAATTTTATTAGAAATTTTTCTACATTGCCAAGCATATTTTTAATTTGAATTTTGTATATTCTCTTTATTATTCTTCTTATTTAGATTTTTGTGTTTTTTTTGACACGATCTAAGTTACCTGGCTGAAAATTAAATGGCGGATAATTAATTTCCACCCTGTATTATGAAATATTGTAGTTTAATAAACTGTACAAGATTTGATATAATAAATTGCATGGTCATACAACTAATTGGGATAAAATGCAGATTCTGTATTTTAACTTTTTTATTTAATGGAGGATAACTGCTATATATTTTTAGGTCAGGTTTTTTGTATTGTATTTTAAAATATAAATCTGTATAATAATTTCTTCAAAATTTTATTTGACTAAATTACTGTAGTTCCGAAACATCCGTTTAGATGGTTGCACTAGGCAAATACTTTGCTGGTTTGCCTTTTCCTGCAGATATTTTTAGAGATGTAAGATTAGTTTTTAATAATAATAAAAACTACAAAATTACAATTACGATAATAATAATAATGTTTATTGGTGTTAAAATACATTTTACATTTACAAAGGTCGGACAGATCAGACGTATGATTTACAAGTTCATCTATAACATAAAATGCATTGGTTAGTAGCAGCGATTTAATTGTGAGACATGTATTCTTATAGTGGCAACAATTTAACATGATTTGGTAAAGTATTGTATTGTAGACCATAATGGCATAATAATTTTTATCATCACTTGATTTATTAAGTCTCTTCAAATTTAGCACTATATTTGATAACTGTTGTGTGGGGTATGAATGCATTGCATCATGTGTAGTATATTGTTGTTGATTTGTTTTTATGTGAATTTAACATTATTTTAAGAATTCACATAGTAGTGTTAAAATCCCCAATTTAATAAATTTTGCTTTACAGCAGTCTCTTAATTTTAGACCAACAATTATGCTTAAACAACGACTTTGCATGTTAAATACTTTTTGGGTCGATGTAGGATGTCCCCAATTAAAAATACAATATGTGATTACCAAATGAATATTTTCAAAATATACAGATAACAGAATTTAGTCTATGTTATTGAAAACAGTCTTCTCAATAGGTGCAAATTGTTGGAAATATTTGTATTATGTGGTTCCTAGCTGAGTTTCCTGGTGAATTTGAATACCAAGAAACTGTACACTGTCTAATGACAGGTATCAATTGTATTTTTCCTTAAAGAAAATATGACATTTTTGGTTTTGCTCATACAAACAAAGTAACCAAATAACACTGAGGAAGATCATTTATATATATTAAAAATAATATGGGCCCAAGAACCGAACCTTGTAGTACCACTATTGTATTTGTTGCTTTATATCATTGTATATGATCTATAATTGAAATGGGTCTATAATTCCAAGGTTCTTTTCACTTTTTTTAAATATTGGGATTACCCTTGATAGGTTTAGTGAGTTAGAGAATATATTACATCTAAGGGCCGGTTGTATAAAACTTTAATCTGTTGATTACCGCTTGATTAAAATCATCAACTTATTAAACTGAAAATTTTATTGTATAAACAGTGATCCTACGTTAAACATGTGATTAAAGGGAAATTAACTAACCCACCAATTTTGTTTGATTAACGCCGGGTTAGCGCACTTAACCCCAAAGGTCACAATTTTTCTGCACATTATTATCTAAGGTGATATTTTATTAATAGATAATGAATGATTGAGACATTTTGTCTTTCTTCATTACAAGAGAAAAACTCAATGTTTCTTTACAACCATCTTAATTTTACAAATAGTGATTTTATAGACATATATAAATCTATTGCAAGTAGAGTTGTAATAATAGTAGCATGAGTTGTCAATATGTTAATATCCTAAAAACCCATGAAAAACGAACACAGTTATATTGTTACACAAAGCCCGTTTTCCAAAATGCAAAGATGTGGTGATAGTAGGATTTTAAGATTTGTAAGTAGAGAATATTTGCAACAAACAAAAAAATTCTTATGTTTTACATTTGATAATAACAATACTTCACAACATCGCTCGTCGTCTTTCCAAAACAGACGATGATGATCTTTTTTTGACTAACATTTCGAAATATTAAAAAATGCTACAAATATATGGAGAACTGGAAAATATTAAATGAATATCAACATTGAAACATTACAAGGAACATTCTAATAAATAAATATTTTCAAAATTAATTGTAACTTTTTATAGAATATTGTACATCTATCATTTTAAATTATAATTTATTTATATTCCAAAATAATTAATTTCTTTCTTCAAATGGTTGAATGGAAATTGTTCATTATAATCAAATACCAAATGTAATTTTGATCTCATTTGATGTAATTCGTGGCTAAACCAATTTATATCATTTGTTGTTTTAGCTTATTTTTTTCTGGAAAAGTATTATCTATAGCTAACGTTAATGTTTTAATAAAGGTTTCAAATTGCTCATCTATTGTTAGATCACTGTTTTCAATGAACCCAAAATTTGATTGCTCAACAATATTATAAACTTTAATGAAACCTTCCTGAAATAGAGGCCAGTAATTCATGTATTGAATGGATTTTAAATTTGATATTAAATTAGATTGGAAACTTACACTCATATAATCTGAAAACCCTAGGCATTTGTTGGATTTGTATTGATGTAAATATATTATCTAACTAATTGTTTTTTATTGAATTTGTTAATTGGACTATACAATTCGTAAGATAGAAATAATGTCATTGTGTTTAATGTATTGTTATAGTGAATGTTGTTATTCATGCATGTTCCGTAAAATATGCAAGGTTTTTTTCTTCGATAAGTTATTTAAAAATATATTCATGTCTCCCGAAGGAGGTCTATACACTGTTGCTACTACAAAATCTTTTGTAGCAACTACACACATCTCTATATGATTACTAACAGGTAATTGGTGTATGCTTAGCATTGGTTCACTTGGTATTTTATTATTTGAAAAAATCGCAACACTACCATGTTTGCCCCTTTCATGACAGTA
This sequence comes from Tachinus sp. AB-2021, assembly GCA_030264575.1. NCBI lineage: Eukaryota > Metazoa > Arthropoda > Insecta > Coleoptera > Staphylinidae > Tachinus > Tachinus sp. AB-2021. The sequence goes on along the minus strand of JARJEC010161600.1, from coordinate 20,229 downwards.
ACCTGGTATTACTTTAAAATTCGAAATGTTTACTAGAGACAACTCATCTGATGCTAACCAATGTTTGTTTATACAAATAAAATTATAACATATCACAGTATTATCACAAATACAATTCTTCAAATGTGTCAAATTAATTAATTTTATTATTTAAAGATTGAGTATTTATTTGTAATACACCAAATATATTTGTATTCTCAGTATTGACATACTTTTTTATTTCTTTAAATGAAAAAATTAACAAATGTTAGTATTGGCCAAGTATTTGGACTTCTTATAATGTTCTCGTCATTTTCATGAACTCGTACCTTGAATGACCGAGTACGTGTTATATATTTACTTATTAGTTTTTTTACAATACCTTTTGCTACTTTGTTTTTTAAATATAATTTTACTTGCCTGATTGTGTAGTTGACAGAGAGTCTTGATATATAAAAAAACATTTTTTTCTTGTATGCTGTATAACTGGTTATTCCATTTTTTTCTTGAACACATTGTACACGTTTAAGAATCCCTTTTTCATTGCAATTAAAAGTTGCAGGGTATTTTTCTGTACCATTTTTGACACACGTAACACATATGCCCGGGTTATAAGTTTATCTTCGGATCCATGGCACACATTATAATAACTTTGATCACACACAACAAACTTAACGGAGTTTTCAAAAGTAAATTTGTTACAAATTTAGCAATATTTGTGATTAATTTGGTTTATTAAATCGTTTTTCTAAACGGAGTAAGTGCGTGTGTCTGTACATCTATTTCACCCCATTTTACTTTTCTTTGTTATCATACCTGTACGTTAAAAAAGACAATGTACGATTGTAAAGCATTATCTTGCATCATCACATTATACAATAATTTTCTTTTTTTTTTGTATATTATGTACTTTTCCTATGAAATTTGTTTAAATTTTCAGTATTTGGTTAGAATATTTTGTATTATTACTTACAATTGATAAAATTTTAACCATTACCCAGTGGCATAAACAATTAAATACGTACAAGCATTGAAAAAATATATGATGCAAACTGATCTGAATAACAAAGACCTAATTTAATAGAACAATAATGAAGGGACGAAAATATTATTGCGTCCAAGAAATTTTGTTCAACAATTGCAGAAATCTAATATTCCGCATCTCCCTATTACAAACAGTCCAATTTCTAAAAAAATCAATGGATATAAATTATTCTACTTCCTCCTCAATATTTTTTTAGAAACAATTTTGAGAATTACTGCTGTAGCCTAACTACATTAATTAATGGAAATACAATAGAATTCCACGATAGGACCTTGCTTATTTAATGTTTACATAAATGATACACCATTTTTTAAAGAACTGTAAAATCATAATTTATTCTGATTACACTGTCATATACAATACACTTCTGGACAAACATTTTTGGACACCTAGTGAATTTCTGTAAGCAAAGTGTAGATAACACTATAAATCTGCTCGCAGGTTTGACAATGACACTTTATTGCATCCTGGAAGTAGCTCATGGGAATATTCAACACAGCAGCGATGTTATGAATACTACGTCCAGCTTTGTTGAAAGCTACTGCTAGTGCTACATTTTCTTCTTTCATATTGTCAACCAATGCCCTTTCAGCATAAACAGTTTAACTTATAAATCTCGAAAAACGGCACACCAAGGAGGATGGTTTTGAAAAGTGTTATTTTAATGTAAACAGTATCCACGCAGTATCTAGGATAAACAAGGCAAGATAACCTATCACTATGACATTTTACTTGTGATTTTAAAACGTGTTAAAATGCCGTTTGTGTTAAAATAACACTTCTCATAATTGTATTCTGCATTTTTTTGTTTTTTTTGCTGTCTTGATAAATTAAATGTTTACTAAGTTTTTTATTACCAATTCTTATTTTATGGATAAAGTTTCTGACTTGTGAAAAATTTTTTTTTGTTGATAATAGACATTTACTTTGCTGTCCGGAATTTTTTGTCCACGACTGTTGAAATAATTCACAAAGAATAGAAAACTAAAAAAATATATCATGTAAACTAATCAGGCAGTGTATTGCTTACTTCTCTTTTTATCTAGCATTACAAAAAAATATTATTTAGCCAAAATCAAATCTAGAGAAGCATTAATAATAATAATAATAATAATATTTATTTCACATAAAATAAAATATTACATAAGATATACATAATACAGGTCACGCAAAATAAGTCAAGTCATTTTCACTGCAATAGTCAGAAAATCCATTTTTGTATACCGGGTGACCAAAGCCGTATGGCTATGGAAGGATGCTTTATGTAGACATTTATTAAGCTAGTCCTAGGCAAATAAAATTTATATATATATATATATATATATATATGTAAACACGTGTATTTAGTAAAACAGTGATTAGCAGCGCAATTAGCACACTAGAGGCAACTCAAGAGTGGTAATAATTTTAAAAATTTTAAAATCAAAATATGTTAAACAGTCACTATTGGTCCCGTAATGTGTAAAATGGACTATTGAAACCTGTATATATTTGGTCAACATGTTCAACCAGCGTCTCCAGACCCTACTTTGTTGCCTAGCGAAAGGAAGGGTATGCTCTGAAGACGTCTGTTAAACATATTTAACAAATTCATATATATCATATTCTTGCCGACACGTCACAATGCATTATTATCACAGTGTAGTGTTTTCACAAATATGAATTCAAGACCTGAATTAACATTGGAAGATCTGTGGCAGACTGGGCCGCATTTCTTTCCGTATAACTTACAATACAGTGTCTAAAAATCAACATACATCTCAATACATTTGACGTTGTATATGCTTACTCTATCTGGTGTTAGATTCTTTGAACTAAATTTAATTTTGTGGCGGAATTTTATTCATAAAATTGAAAACATTTGTAAAAAAATAAGCAAATGTACAAAAAAACTAATCTCATCTGGATATTTATGTCAAATAAACTAAAATAAATATATCTGTATAAATAAAAGAAATGTTTTGTCTGTATATAGTTTAAACTTCTAACTAACTTTGACTAAAACCTGGGCTTTAACTTAGAAGTCATGTTAGAGGATGGTTGAGATTCGAATCTGAGTGGTTACTTTGCCTGCATTGCATGGGTACACAATTGCGTTCAAAAAGGTCAAATATGGCTAATTTATATAGTGTAGATTGAGACAGTTGCGCTTAGGTGTACAAAGAGCAAGTAAAAACAAAAATTCTCGAAAGAGAGCGGATATAATTATGATATTAATAATTATTATATTGATAAGAGGTCTAAAAGAATGTTATGAAGGTTTATGAGTTTTTAAGCGTCTAGCCACAGCCACATATTTTGGTGGGTGAATGGGTAGGTGAGTGGAACAATGAATGAGTGGATCGGTAGGTGGGTGGGCTGGCGAGTGGGAGGACCAGTGGGTGGGTCGATGGGTAGATTGGTGTGCATTAGAAGGGTGGGTCGGTCGTACAAGCCACGATTTAGTCAACTGACTATTTTAATCCGACTCTGGGCTCTTCAATGATTATTGTAAATATTTATAAAAAACAAAATCAAATTTATTTTTATACTCCTGTCAACAATGGGTACACCAGCTAGTCTATAGCTACATTACACCCATAGATAACGAAAAATGCATTAAAACGTTCCCAGACCCGACAGGTTTGGTAATGTAAATTTTGGTCCGGGAACGTCGGTAGAACGTAACGAAATGGGTCTGTATAAATGGTTAAACAAATCTATAATATATATACCGTGCATTTTATTTATCATGCACCATAGGGATTTACATAGTAAAAATTTCATTGGCTGTTTATGGTTTTTCTAGAGAAAGTTTTCACATAGTTTTGGCACATATATTTTTAATCCATTTGGGTAGGACCTGGAAGCGCTAACAAAGTTTGAAGATAGTGAACTCCGGACTGCGTTCAGACTAAGACAGAATCTTGCTGGCAAGATTTTGTTTTTCGTTTTTTTATGTTTTTTAAAACTAAGCCTTATTAAAAAAAGTAAATTACAAATTTAGTACTAGTATTGTTTCATTTAATTTAGATTTATTCATTAAATAAGGTATTGGAAATTGTTAAAGACCTACAATGCAATAAAAATAATACTAAATATTAAATAATACTCTTCATGTTTGACAATAAGAATGCATCAGTTTTGAATAATATTAAATAAAAGCAAAAACATTTTCAATAGTAATTTATTAAGTGCATTGAAAATTATCGAAAAGTTTGCTTTAAAAATATGATTGCCCAGAAACTGCATGAATTTATTTGGATTGTAATTTGATCAAAAGTTTCTTAAAGGCAACCATATTTTGAATGCAAACTTTTTTTAGATTATTTTTATTGCACGAAATATATTTAGCAGACTATTTCTCGAGCGATTAAAATTGTTATAAATATCTGATACTGCAGACATTAATTAATCCGATTTGTGTACATTGATGGGGTTATGCACCTGACACTAATTGTTTAATTAATTTGTCAAGTTCGATTTGTTTATTGCATTGCTTAGTGCTAGTGCACTTATCATTGTAATTCTTGCACAAGTTCAATGTTCACTGTAATTGGAATCTAATTTGTTAAAAATTTAAAATTGGCTTGATATGATTGGTTGATATTTACAGAGGGAAATAGTTTAATAGATTTGCACTTGCTAGTCAGACACAGTTTGAGTCTGAGCTCAGTCTACAGTTCACGATGTTTGAACTCTGTTAACACCCCTGTCCCGAGCTAAAAAATTATGCACAATAAATATTCAAAATTGTTAAAGGCGATTTGGATTTACAGTGTACCAAAATTATACAAAAATTTGCTCTAGCTCTAAATTTTTATTATGTAAATCCCTATGGTGTGTGATAAATAAAACGCACTGTATATAAAAAATGCCCCTTTGTGTGATATATTTTTCTAAATTTTGCTTCGTTTCTGAGTAATTTGATCATATTTCTTCCTATGTGTGGGGATAAACCATCATTCTGGTACCACATTCTATTTAATAAGGCAATAGAAAGTTCATTCAACAAATTTTCAATGTTATTTTATAAAAATTACAAATATGTATTAGCATTAAAACGATTTAGAATCACCTGAACTGAACGTTGTTTGTTAAATATGGCACCTCACACATTAACGCTATATCTTACTTGAAATCTTCTTTGTTTAATAATACAATGCGGATTATCTAATAAGACATGATTATTGTGAATATCTCTTCAACTGTCTACAATGTTTTATCTGCTATGGCGAGATTTTGATTATGTTGGTCCAAAACCCATTCACAAAAAGTTCTATATTTGTACACTCCAATTATTCAAAAATATGATTTTATTTTGTAAACCTTTTATGAATCACACAATATTCAAGTGGTTACAAAATACTGAAATTAAAGGAAATTTAATTTACTATAAAATGGGTGTGCCCATTTTTAAATTTTATTTGAGTAGCGTCTATTTTTCTGATTTCAAAAAAATTTCACAAATATATATATATATATATATATATATATAATATAACAAAAATGTTGAGACAAATAAAATTTAAAGTATATAAGCAAGTCAATGTAGAGTAGTATTGGTCATGAAATATAAAATAAATTACAAATGTGAGCTGCACAACTGCTTTGAACATTTAAGTAGGTAGAGTTGCATCTTTGTGAAGAAGAGGAGAAGAACAAAAACTATTTTTTCTTACTAGTTTGGTTTTAAAATAGCTACATCTTGTATATTCTAATTAATATTATAGTTAACTATTTTACGACCACATGTAAACTATAATTATTAACTGCAATGAAGTTTATAAATGAGTAACCAAGAAACATGCATAATCATTATGCATGTGAGTTAATTGTTATTATATGCAAGTCAAATATGCTATTTTATCTACAACAGCAAAATGTACATATATATTTAATAGAGAAGCGTAAGAGAGCACTCCACGTAAAATTGGTAAGTTATGAAAAGGGCAAGGCAACTAAAATGAAATTTATTATTAATTTAAGTCTTGAAATATATAATATTCGATTATTTTGATATTTAATTGTTTTATAATTAGTAATATGTAAAAAATAATAAAAAATTGATATGTTGTTGATACAGTTTTAGTTGCATTACGTAAAAGTATAGTGAAGTTGCCTAGTTAATGTTGATTATAGTAAAATAAATTGTATCAAGAAAGATTTTTTTTAGTCTATGAAAATTAACATACATAACTTGTATTAAAGTATCTTTTCTACATTTAAGTTTTCTGCTCATGTGAAATATGCAACTTTTCTAATATACTATTATTTTATTATCTTTTTATAAACTCAGATTAACAACAAAATTGAATTTATTTTATTAATTTTTATTTTTAGCAATGGCTAGCCCTTCACCTCAAAGTAGCCCAATGCCACCACCGCAGGCTCCCAGTCCAATGGGTCCTCCATCTCAGAGTCCGGTCCCACCACCATCACCTCATAGTCCATATCAAGGACCTCCAGGGCATGTTAACGGGCCACCCACTCCAACTATGGGTCCTGGTGGACATCATCAACCTCCACCCGGTCATATACCATCACAACCTCATCCAGGCATGCCTCCTCATCAAGGTCATCCTGGAATGCCACCATCACCTCATGGGCTACCACCTTCTCCACAAGGACATCCTTCTGGGCCACCTGGCCCAGGCCATATGGGAGGACCACCTCAGCAAGGACATCCAGGTACATTTATTTGATATTTAATTTTTCCATTATTTAACAATTAGTATACATAATATATATTTATTGAATAATTGTTTAGTGGTAAATTTATTATATTACTTATAGGATTTATACTAAAATCCGGTAAACTATAACTAGGTTATTTTTTTAGTTACTTTTCTATACTTTTTCTATGATACACACAAAATTAAAAGAAATTTGTTTTTCTAATATCTCTTGTCAAGCATTTAGTTCTTAGATTTATTAATTTCGAGCAACGATAAACATTGTTAAAAATTTTATATGTCAAGAGCTATTTTATTTCCGTAGAGTTTATTTTTCTTATTTGAAAATGTATCAGAAGTATGAGCTTGCATAAAAAGATCAAGTTTACTTATTTTAGGAGGTCCGCCATCTATGCAGGGACATCCAGGAATGCAAGGACCTGGTGGTCCACCACCTGGTCATCATGGAGGCCCACCTCAAGGTCATCCGGGTGGTCCACCACAAGGCCATATGGGTGGTCCACCACAAGGACATCCTGGTGGCCCAACACAAGGACATCCTGGAGGTCCACCTCAAGGACATCCTGGTGGTCCACCACAAGGGCACCCTGGTGGGCCCTTGCAAGGACATCCTGGTGGTCCACCACAAGGACATCTTGGTGGCCCACCACAGGGTCATCCTGGCGGTCCACCACAAGGTCATCCTGGCGGTCCACCACAGGGACACCCTGGTGGTCCACCACAAGGACACCCTGGCGTTCCACCGCAAGGACACCCAGGTGGTCATCCTGGAGGACTATCTCAACAAGGCCATCCTGGTGGCCCACCTCAAGGACATCCTGGTGGTCCACCTCCAGGCCACCCAGGTGGCCCGTCACAAGGCCATCCTGGTGGTTTACCACAAGGCCATCCAGGCGGCCCACCACAAGGTCATCATGGCGGTCCTCCACCACAAGGTCATCCAGGCGGGCCTCCACAAGGTCATCCCGGAGGTCCACAGCAACAAGGTCATCCAGGAGGCCCACAACAACAAGGTCATCCAGGAGGCCCACAACAAGGTCACCCAGGAGGTCCACAACAAGGTCATCCAGGTGGCCCACCACAAGGTCATCCTGGGGGTCCATCTCCACAAGGGCATGCAGGCGGTCCACCTCAAGGCCATCCATCAGGTCCACCACAAGGACACCCGGGAGGACCGCCACAAGGTCATCCAGGTGGTCCGCCACAAGGGCATCCAGGAGGAGCTCCGCAAGGTCACCCAGGTGGTCCGCCTCAAGGACATCCAAGTGCTCCGCCACAAGGACACCCAGGTGGCCCACCTCAAGGTCATCCTGGTGCATCTCCACAAACAGCTGGTGCTCCACCACAAAATCATCCCGGTGGACCACCACAAGGACATACAGTTGGACCGCCACCTGGTCAAGGACATCCACCACATCCAGGAATGCAAACAGGTCCTGGTGGACCACCACCTCATGGAATGGGTCATAATATGCAGCAAGGACCTCCCGGACAGCCTTATCCAGGTCATCCAATGCCGCCAATGAATCATCCATCACAAGGCCAGGTAGGAATTTTTTAATAATATTTCTTAAATATTACTACATAATAGTAAAATATATTACTAGTGTATTAATGGTATTCATTCATCATCAAAAAAAAAAAAATTATTATTGACATTAATAAACGGTCAATGAAAAAAACATTATTTATTAAAATATTTGTAGGTGGCTGCAAAAAATTTACAAAATATAACAAAATCAGGTTAACATAACAATACATTATGATTAATCAAAATAATTTAAGGTTGCGATTTTAATTTAGTGGTATAATAACGTGTAAAAAAGTTTGAATGTCACGAAATGAGAAATGTCATACCTGTCAAACCTTTAAAAATATAAAAAGGAATGAAAATGATGTTTTATTAGAACTATTTTATATTCAGTAGCATCACCAATATTTACCCTTTCGTTTGCAATGTGTTCACCATGAATTCGTTGTTTTATAACGTCAAAAAATGCACAAACACCGATCATGTTTTGATCGTTTGTAGTTGTGTTTGTTTTGTGGACATCTTAATTTCCCTATATAAACCAATAAGCATAACCTGATAGAATTTTTAGAAAAATCATGTACTTTGCAAAATCTCAACCTTAAAGCAAATAGCGAAAATTAAAGTTTTCTATAATAATATCAAAACGTTAACAAATTGTACTTCAGAATTATATTTACATTTAGTAAATAATCTGATCAAATACCATCCATGAATCACAATTTAATATATATATATATATATATATATATATATATATATATAACTCTAGCAGGATTAACTTATGTTAATTTGTTAGAAAACTACCGGGGGACAACATTTGCTGGTGGTTTTCTACAGATTATTGTTGTTGCTGATCATCTAGTAGCAAACTAAGTTTTTTTGTATTAGCATCCGATCATATCTATTCTTATTTTATTTTAACCTTCTATTTCTAAATTTAAATGATTTACTTAATACTAAAGTAAAATCTATAAGAAATGCCAAGTTATTTTAGGCAATAAATCATAAAATGATAAATGTAGTAAGAAATAGTTGAGGTTAACCTTCATCGAGCTGCAGTCTGAAGAGATACTGTTTGTTTAAAAGTCATTAACGTTCGTTATCTCTTTTGTGTTTAGTCTCTTGCTAGCTAATTACGTAGAGGTACCGCAAAAAAACTGGAATTTCATCTTCATTTGAATAATCAATATCAAGATATTGTTTGCGATCACCTTGGTCAACCTTGATATAAAGAACATATTTATTTTTATAATCGAATGTATTCTTTGTCAAGTTGATTTAATATGTTAGAAATTAGCATAATATTTCTTGCACTTCAACATTTCAATTTTAATACAAATAAGTAGCAATTCCTTGTTATTAACCGAAGGCATGAGATTATTTATAATAGTACCAAAACCCAAAATTGGAAATATTTATTTTTTATTGTCAATAATAAAAATTACATTCACATTTACTAATTGGCTAAATATATCCCCAAATATTAATTATATACAAAAATGAAATACGAAAAATTATATATTATCGGCCAGTTCTTCAACGGATACAATTTGTAAAGACAGTTGTTTGGTAGCTGATGCTAAAAAATTTGATTTCATTAAATCAAATTCTTCACCTAGTCTTTCCTCTAAAAAAGATTAAATTTATTAATATGGTTTTTGATTAATTTTACCATTTCTTTTTATTTTTAGATAATTGTTATTATTAATAGAAATTTATGATTAAATATGATTTGTTTATAAAAATTTTAGTGAAATACAAATTAGAGCGAACATTACATAATTAAAGTTCCATATTTAATCAATAATAATTGTTTTAATTAATTTGCATTGATAATATAGTTTGTTGTATACTTACTGCTAGAATCACAAACATATCCTCCTGCTTCGCGTACTATCAATGTTCCTGCTGCCGCATCCCAGGGGTACAAACCATCACATTGGTATGCATCAATGACACCCTGTGCCACATAGCATAAACTCATTGCGGCACATCCAAAACTACGTATACTAAAAATAAATAAAAATCAATTACTACTTACTTCTGATTGATATCTAGTATATTAAAATTTTATTATTTAATATGTAATATAAATTTGTAAACAATTTTATTAATAAGTAGATGAATATTTATAATTTTGTATTTTTTTTCTAGCTATAAATACTTTCAATCAATTAATCTGATAATAACAATAAAAATGTTTCAAAATTTTAATGGGATATATTAGCATCAATCAAATCATTTCCTGAAACAGTAGCACAAAAAAAATTAAAACCTGTTAACATTGAGATTGGACTAGTTTTTTATCTTCTTCCTCAAATATACACACATCACAGCACACATTAATTTGCAATACAATTTGCAATTAAAAATAGCTTGATTATGTAATTAAAGAAATGAATCAGATTTATTGAAATTGATTTACATTCTATTGTCCTTGCCCTTCATTTTTATACAATTTACTTGGATTGTTACACATAAATTAACTCGTAAATATTAAAACTGTTTATTAATGGCTCAACCTTGAATTATGTAAAATTATACCAATTATACATTGTCATTTTTAAGAGATTTGAATAATCTTTTCATCATTACAATGAGTGTAAATTAAACATTTTTAATTTACTTACCCCATAATTGCATCCATTATATGAGGAAATCTTTTCATATATAATTCAGTCAGATCATTGTTTTTGGCTAATGTTAATTCATATGCAAATATGCATTTACGTATTTCTAAAATAAATATAAATATTAGAATTGTTTAAAAGATTAAATTTTGAAATATTTACCTGTTTCTTGACTGGTAAATATACGACAGCCATTTAAATATGCACCACGGCCTCTAATTGCTGTGAACAATTCATCCATGTAAGGATTATAAATGATTCCAATTGTTTGGATTTTGTTAATGGTAAGACCGACTGAAATGCATGTAATTGGGAATCTTCTGATGAAATTTGACGTTCCGTCGATTGGATCTATTATCCATGTTGGGTCGTCTGTTAATATTGGTTTCCTTTTGCTATCTGATGTTTCTTCCTCACCTATAAATCTATAAATAGATTGAAAAATTATGAGTCACGGTTTTTAGTTGATTATGTTATTAAGATATGAATGGTCAATGCAAAGTATGCTAAAATAATTATTTTTGATTGTTGGGAATTTTGTATAATTATACTTGTATTATACGGAAATACCTAATTGGTTATAATATAGATAAATAAATTTCTACGGGAATGTGTCATACATTCTACCAAAAACTAATTCGATAATAATTAATAGTTACAACTAAACATTATTTATCTAAATTTGACAGTTTTTTCTGTGAATTTTGATAATCAGTTTTATTTATCTTTTTTAAATTGAATACATTATTCTTGTCTTTGAATGAATTATGTATATATCTCCATTCAGGAAGGTCATTAACCTATAAATTATTGAATGTTGTTAATCAATTTCTTTGCAATTAACTGCTATTGTTTTTGTTTAATGTCATCTTAAAAAGATAAAATTTAATTTGAATTTTTTTTAATTCATTTGCTTTTGCCCAAATTCTTATAAAAATGAAAGAATTGTAAAGAAATTTTTCATATTAGTTTTTCTCCATTTTTACTTAAAATAAAATTATGTCAGTTATTTTTGACTACAAATTTTTTTTAATGAAATACTTATACGTTTTCTTATTCCTCAATTTTCTCAACATTTTTTTTAGATAAACGCTTATCATTTTATTAAAGATGACGTTTTTGATATTAATTTTTATATAATGATACAGTTATCTCTAAAAATATGGCGAAATATTTAAAAAGATGTTACAAGATCATTGAAAAATATTGACAAATGTCACAAAAGATGTGCAAAACGATGAGTATATATATTTAAAAGTAAGTTAAAAATGTATATAAATATTTGCGAAAAAAGTGATCTTTAGTGACATTTAATTAACTAACAAATTAAGATCTACAAGCAAACTGTATATAGGTGCTACAATTTTTTAAATTTAAAAATGTTTAATAAAATGTTTGAATAAAACAATTAAATAAATAACAATCGAAGGTGTAACTAAAAACGGCATAAATTAGCATTTTATGCAAACGCTTTGTATACATGTAAACTAAAATTCAATATTAACTCATTTTATGAATATAAGTACTGTAACTATTATTTATAAACGAGTTTTAAATAAAAGTTATTACGTAGCCCATCAGCCATGCATTACAATAATTAAATTATGCTTCACCTTGTCTTCAACATGCCACTAAAAAGTTATGTTGTTGATTTAGTCTTTAACAGTTTTTATAACGGGAGAATTCCCATAATAGGACAATTCTAATTGTGCCAAAAATACATTTATTTTATATTTGTAATGCCATTTATTAAGCTAAGCGGATGCGTACAGTATAATTTTGTAAAATTTTTCTGATAAACGGACTTTTAATTTCTTTATGAGTTTGTCAGGTTATTGATACTATTTTCAATAGATTCCAAAACCATCAAAACAAATTTATTGTTTTTTCATGATTATTATATTTTTAAATAAACAGGTTTTTTTGATTCAGTAATTATTAAAAGAAGAAAATTATAAAATTGTTTTATTTTTAATGATATTAAAATATCTAAATTGCTCTATATAATATAATTTTAAAAAATATAGTACAATTAATTAATTTAATTATGAATATAAAGTAATAACGTATCAATCAATCTGCAACTCTTATTAGTTTAAAAAATAACATTAATACATTGTTATATTTTTTAATATAAAGAAAACATTCATATAAGTCACATGGTAATTTAAATAAACAAACTTTCAAACATATTAAAATTACACAAACAATTTCGAAGTAATTAAACAAATTTGATATATTTATATTCATCATGATAAATGAACAATTACAAATTTGAAATAGGTATTTTTTGTTGTGATTTAATATGCTGTTCAGGATTTATGGATGCATCATCTTATGTAACTGATTGCATCGTCATTTTGTGGAAATCTTGATTATTAAAATTCAATTTAATAAAGAAAACGTTTAAATTTTTAATTTTCTAATTAATACCATTTAGACTTGAATGCTATAAATAAGTGATGTGACATTCATAGTAGTAAATAGTAATCATATTATTTATTACAATTAAATTCAATACCTCCAATTTATTTTTTCTTTGAAGGACATTTTTAATATGTAATTACATCAATTAAATTGTTCAACAACATGAAGAATATATTGTTATTACTCATTCTGCATAACTTATTGTTTAACTTACTTGTGGTATGGAAATTTGTTTTTGATTTGATTGATGAGAACTTTTTCGACACGTCTGTCAAATTGCGTAACCAAATCCCATGTCTTGTTGTCTTTCATTTCTATATCCAAGTTTCTTGCTTCCAAAAGTACCTGCAAATTAAACAATGCTTTTTATTAATTACCTGAAGGTTAAGGAGACCCATTGCCAAGTTTATTACACTTTCAAATTCTTTGTTAATATTTTTTATTGATAACAAATAATAAAATTAAATTTTAAATTGATGTCAAGATCTTCGATTAAATTGACAATAATTGCAATGATCAATTAAAAACAACTAGTTTTAGAATTATTGCAATTACAAATCAAATTCATTGAATAAATACAAAGACATAATCAAATTTACTTTATTGAAATTTAGCATAAAAATTATGAATGCAATAAAAGAATTACTTACATTTCCTGCATCCTTTACTAATTCAAGCACATAATCGTAATAAAAATCAATGTCGTTTTCACGTTCCATGTTGTGGGGGTGGGGTATACCTTTGGTATCTTACTTGCTGATGATGGTAACACACTGAACAATTTTCATGAAAACCAAAGATTATATGTGCTCCTATAAACAACCTTGAAACCAATGTATACATACTTTCTATGTATATAATATAATCCAAAGATAATTATTTAAAAATGTGCATTTAACAAAAACGTGTTTAATTGCTTTATCAAAATTTTTGTTTATTTATTTAAAATGTCTAGTTTCATTTATAAGTAGTAAATATTAATTATTAAATTAATTAGATTATTTTTAAATAAACCGATACTTTAACAAGTGTGTTATAATAATAACAGCAAATGCTTTTCATTTTATTTTAAAATTAAAACAATTTTTGTTTAATTCTATTTTATTAAGAAGATAATATATCGACAGGTTAGGGTTATACTTGCAAATGAGGGGTGTAGTTTCAAAACATACAATCTCCAGAATAATAAATTTTTCAGATACTGCAAAAAACTTGCACTCACAACTAAAGTAATTGTTAAAACTGACTTCTGTGTATTTTGAGTTATTTAGGAAGACATTTTTTAAAATTATTGCATATTAATTTTAGTGCCGTATTGTAGAATGCGTAATTTGCTACAAGATTTCATAACTAACTCAATACTATTAAAAAGTGGAGAGTGTACCTTTTGAAACTACACCTCATATGTATTAACCACAAATGCTATTTTAAAATTAAAACAGTTTTTAGATTTGATTAACATAAACAAACAACTCTTATAAGAGTAAAAAATACATACAATTTACATCAAAATACCCACGCTTCACTCTCTAATAAGTATGTTAATGCAAGTTTGCATAAAAATTATTTATTTTTACTCAAAATGCAAGCTAATTAATTTAAGCAAGTTTTTCCTTACGTTTTTTACGTTTTTATCTATTAAAAAAATAAGATTGTTTTTGATTTTTTATAAGAAATAAATTAGATACTTTAAAACTAAAAAAGCATTTGTTGGTTTTGGATATAATGATATAATATATTTATTTTAATACTTTTAATTTACTTTTTGGGAATATAAAAACATTAAAATTAAATTTGGAATTTAAAGAAAAGTTCTTTGATAATTAAAAAATGATATTTTAGAAATATTTCAATAATTTTTATCTAATATGAGATAACATATTTTGGAAAATTTAGTCGTTTTTAAGATAATATGTATTTTGCTTAAAAATTAATTTTGAATAAAAAAATTTACTTCAAATACACTTTTGTATAATATAAGAAAATAAAGGAAATTTCATTTTCTATCATCTCCTATGAAGAATCAAACATATATTTTAATTTGAACGATGGCCATTTTTTAAATTTTAAATGTCAACCTAAACTTTTTATATTTTATTTGAATAGAGCTTGTTTTTTTTATTTCAAAAATGTATCACAAGTATGACCTCACATAACAAAAATTTTGGAAAAAAAAGTTAACAAGCTTTGTTGTTAATGCGGCGTTGCATTATCTATGAAAATTAAATACAAACGTCAAACATCACATTTTTTGTTATGTTTTTGGATTGTGAGTCACATCTTTCCCGATATCAAATATGTATCAAATTCATTAAAATTAATTTAAATGCATGTCATACACATATCAGTTTATATTTTAATTAATTGGCCAATATGACACATTGTTAAAAATTACTTTTGCTATTAATATGTCAACGTTAGCTGGCCTGCTAGAACAGGATGCAATGTTTAATGGCATATGTGGCATGTGGTGAACAGTCTGAGACAAAAATATTTTATGTTAGCCGCAGTCCGTATTGTTCTAGGCTGAGCCTACCAAGATATTTTGCATACGAATGTATCAATCTCATCTTTGGCTATTGTTTTTTGTCCAGCTCTCCACCCCACCGTTAAGTGCAAATTCCACAGTAAAAAATATTACAATTTGCCCGATCCAACCTGTAATATTTTTTATTTAATTTAATTTTTTTCTCAATTATAATTTTAAAATTTAATATAATTTTAATTTACACTTTGGGTTTAAAAAAAACTATGATTTCTGATTTATGTGGGAAAGATTAAAAACCAATCAAATGTCCACAAAATTCAAATTACAAAAGACAACTGAACTTTGTTGATTAAACGGCTTTCGATCTAGCTGTGAATATTTTAAATGAGTGATTAAATTTCTTGTAGCTTTTTACAATGCTATAACAACAATCAAACAATTATTGTTGTATTGTAAAAACCTAGAGGCTGTTTAATCACTCACACAACAATCATTCATTTGTTAATTAATGTCAAATGTCAAAAATGTTGAATTAATAATATTATTTGGTAAATAATCTGCGCATAAACCATTCTAGCTTTAGCTACGCTGTTGGGCTTTTATTACTTAATTTGCACTCTTCGTTGCCATGCAACAAGTTCTCTCAAATTAACTGACAAATCATGGAGCTGTTGGGATTTAATTTATGAAAATTTTGAGGTGTTTTGAGAAAATGGATTAATAGTTTATTATTGTCTTTTGATATAAAAATAAAAATTTTAGGAATAAAATTTATTTATTTACGAAAAACAAAAAAAAGTCGTTACTATTTAAAATAGGTTTTTTTATCTAATATAAGGAAAACATTTTTGGAAAGTGTTGTTTATTTTGAAAAAATATTTTGAAGACAAAATACACAATACTTGCGCTTTTTGTTACTTTTTTTTTAGATAAATTTGTTTTTGTTTTTATTTTTAATAAAAATTGACATAAATTTGGATAAAAATATTTTAAAAATAAATTGAAACTAATAAAAAAAAAGAAAATGAAGAATAAGAGGAAAAGAATTTACTTAATTGCATATTTTCAATTAAATTTTTTTATTCCAAAAAATATTTTAATTACAATTTATTACCCAATTAGTTTGTTTGCCTTACAAAAAAGTGCTTTTTTATGTTCGTTTTTTATATTGGGAAAAAGTATATTTTAGGTTAAACGGTATAATAATTAGAAATATGACAGTATATATGTATCTACTTTTAATAAAAAGCAAATATAATTTTTATTAAAAAAAAAGAAATCTTGAAAACAAAGTTATTTCTTAAAAAAATAATGATTGATGAAAGAAATTACAGTTTTTTTCTTAAATCTTTATTGTTACAGTTTTTTACTGTAGTATAATGGCAAGTTGATAATAAATTAAACAGATTGAGTAAAAAAGTTTATAATTTATTATCCAAATCCCAAGTTGCTACAAGAATCAACAACCAGTGCCAGAAAATCCATCTGGAACATTAAATGTACTCTGCAGGCTACCATTAAATTTTGTTTTCAAACAAGCTGTGGTGACTTGATTTTATAGGTAAACATATCATTTAGTTTTAAATGTAAAGATCGATACATTTTTTCTCAAAAAAATTGTTTGATATTTTATCGAAGTCTGATAAAATTATGTATTACAAATTTTACCGAATTTATACATTGCTTTACAAAAATGTTGATTAATTACAATTGCTTAACAAGATCATACTTGGCAGTATTTATACTAAGAGCTAGCACTATTTGATTTTATTTTACAATTAAAAGATCTTTTTGTTTAATTGCATTTGATCAACAAAATACAAATACATGGTGTGTTATATAATAACTTCAGCAAATGCTTTTATTTGATTTTATTTTATAATTTTAACAATTCTTTGTTTTATTGCACCTGATTAACAAGATCATACTTAGTCAGGGTGTGTTCTATAATAACAGCAAATGCTTTTTATTTGATTTTTTAAAATAAAACTTTTTTTGTTTAATTACATTTAATTAATAAAATCATAGGAGGGTGTGTATTGTAATTTATTATAGCAGTATTGGTGTGTGATCAATTTATTATCATAGTTATTTTTTATATAGTTTGGTTATACATGAATGATTTTTGGATTTATTTCCCTGTAATTTAATATTATTGCAATATTGGAGAATGTAAATGCCCTTCTATTGTGATAGTCTCTTACTATCTAAAAATTCACTTCATTCAAGATCAAGTGTAGTTGTTTTGAATTGTATGTTATGATACAAACATTAATATAATATTAATTAGTTACATTTACATTCTTTAATTGTTTATTAAAACTAAATAAGGCTTAAATATTCAGAATATTAAACAATAACAAAAAATATTATTACACATAATTATACTAATTATCTAAATAATGCAGAATTTATTGTTAATATTATTAATATTAATAATATATAAATATTTATATTTTAGTTTATTTACTTTTTATATATTATATAAAGTATTGTGTATTTCGTTAAATAATTATATTTTGGTCATATCATTGAAACTTGAGTTTATTATTATTCTATATTGAATTATTACACAATTATAATTGAACGTATGTGCATGTGTTTTGCTGACATTTGTACAGGTTTAATTGTCAATTATGCAGTTATGTGTATGGCTAGCTGAACATTTATTATTTTGAAGTAACAAAAGTAGTTCTTTTTTAATTTTAAATGGCAAGCTTATTTTTTTAAATTAAATTTTTCTGATTAAAAAAATATCACAAGTATGAGTATACATATCAAACATTTTGTGAAAAAATGAAATAAGAAAAATAACAATACAAATTAAAATTAATTAAAACGTTGAGAAAAAAGTTAAAATAATTTATTTAAATTTTTCTTGAAATTTTTATTACACATGATAATAATAAAATCAATGTTATGTTTCTAAACCTACCTTCAACCTGGCCTAAATTAATTAAAACTGATAAAAGTTACTAACAAAAATAAAATAGTGTCACATTGATACAAATTGAAATTTGATAAGTTTTTGTATCAAAAGGTATTATATATACAAATGGCAGAATAACCGGAAATTATATCTATCTCACAATTAACACAGTAAATTCATTTTTTTATTATCTTCCATATGTAATTAATTTATCTAGTAGCTTCAAAAATATTCAGATTTTATAAACTAAAAATCTTTTAATCATACATATCAATTTGATCTGGGGACACCCTGTATAAGAATTATTATACTAAATACAAACAATCAATAATAATAATATAATACAAAAATTTTATTTAATTTTTATTTATTTATGACTTCTCAATTATTAATATAATTATAGTATGATTATTAAGTTTCCTAGAATTTAAAATATAAGCTGAATTATTGCTCATATTTTCCAGTAAATATTGTATTAAAATTTGTTTTACTACCTGAAATTTTAATATGTATTGACAGTGTTTACACAGGCTTGTTACAATTGTAAATGGAAAAAACATAATTACTACAGGTATAAAAATCCATTTATAAATATATTTTCCAACTGATTTTACAATAAGAGTGGGTATAATGACCACATAAAATATTCCCGGAGAGTATATGTATTATAAGTCAAATTAGCACTTAATATAATGAGAATGAAAAGTGGATATGAACCAAAAAAGTAAATTCACAGAGCAAAGCAAATAAACTTTTATATTCAACAGAAAGCAAAATGTGATTGCTCTATCAATATCAAATTCTTCAAATTACATTTGTAAGTTATGTTCACTCATAAGGTACAGTTATCATATAGCGTTCTAACGTAAACTACAAAAATACAAAACTGTTGAGAAAACACGGTTTAAAATGTTTCTAGATCAAATCAACATTATTTTGTAATCTGTTTTGAAGTTGCTTCATCTCAATTCTGCTCATCGATTTAACAGTTTCTTTCTCTTTCGCGCCAAAATTTAATTTTTAATGCATTTGACCTTGAAAAAAAAAATTGCCCCACAGAATTTTTAATTCAAAAATGCATTATCCAACAGTAAAAGTAATATAAAATATGTTTTTGTAAATATACATTAATATTTTCATTATTAGTTATCCTTATACTATAAAGCAAACACACTGAAATTGTAATTGTAGATGCATTCTACATATGTAATTCAAGCAATTAACATTGTTAGAAAAAATTTAACAACATAGAGAGAGTATTAACGTATCAACAATACCATGCTATGTTTAATTTGATCATTTTTACAACAAAAGTAGAATTTCAATTTGTTTTGTTATTTTGTAGAATTAATTGACTAATCAAATTCAGTATATCAACCCTTTATGGTCCTACTTAATTTTTATACATTATTATTATTATTTATCTTTTACATCTCTTTTATACCCTTTCGAGTGTAGAGATGGTCGGACACACCGAGCCGCAGAAATGGATATAATTATGTATGCTATTTTGAATGAGGCC
>JARJEC010161571.1:0-16394 GCA_030264575.1 Tachinus sp. AB-2021 | reverse complement strand
TTCTATTTCTTCATTTAATTGTTCGAAAAATTCGTCTTTATTAGCCATTTGGTAGTCTTCATTTACCGCGTACACTCCTATTATGGTTATTCTATATATGTTTATTGGTTCCCATGTTGTTATAAACTTCCTCAGTCTCCTGTGTATGACAAGTGCCACTCCCTGTTTGGCTCTATCCTCCTTTGTTACACCACTGATCGTATATTTCCCCAGCTTTCGGACCCTTTTTCCTTCTTCCTTGTCTCCGTTAAAATGGCAATATCAACCTTTAGATGTTTTAATTCACTTCATTTACTTTCTTTAAGATACCCTGGACATTCCACTTGCCAAAAATCGTTGTCCTTTTTCTTTGCTTGGTTCGTCGTCTTGAGTTTTCTGTCCTTTTCCGAGGCTCTTGATTAGGTTTTTTTAACATTTTGATTTTTTTTATAAGTATCGAAGAGTTAGCCCGATGACTCAACCTCCAATCTGGAGGACCAGTAAAGTTTTTATTTCACGGTGGGTATTTTATTTCCCCAATACCCTTCGAATATGCTGGATTGCATACCCGACGGGCTTCCCCCAATTCTAATGGGGACGCACCCGATGGGGGTAACTGGCAAATCCCCGCACGGGATATAATCTTGCTATAATGTATTCTATTTTATTCTATTTATTCAAAGAATTTAATGTTTACTCGTTATACGAAGCCAAAACCGGATTTTGTTTAGTATTTTGCTGTGCGACTGTAACAGCTCGATGAATCTGCGCAAGCGTACGTTTCCTGGTAGGCGAAACCGAAGCCGAAGGTAACTTCTAGGACGTTTCAAGATTGCAGCAAATTTTCTAAAAATATTTCTAGTAATATTGAAAAGTTAAAAGTATTCTCCGTGTTTGGAAATCTAAAGGATTCTTCATTAAGAGAGACGGATTTTGTTTTTCAATTAAAAGTGCGTTGTTGTTGTGCGTTAGTTATGGAAATGATTTTTATTCAAATTAAAGTACATCCAATGCTTCTATGACGTAATCTTAAAATGTGGCAATTTGTTTCCAGATCGACCCAACAAATCATCTACGATGAAAACATCCGACCGCTCGTCGCGTCCGTTTTGGACGGTTACAACGGTTGCGTCTTTGCTTACGGCCAAACGGGCACCGGCAAAACTTTCACGATGGAAGGCGGCGGCGACGACGACGAAAATAAAGGCGTCATACCGCGCGCCTTCGACCAGATATGGTCGCACATAAACCGGACGACCGGCACCGAATTTCTAGTCAGCGTGAGGTACCTCGAAATCTACATGGAGGACATCCGAGACTTGCTAAAATCGAAGAACCCCAAACCGTTAGAACTCCGCGAAATGGCAGGCCAAGGCGTGTTCGTCTCGCACCTCCACTCGCAAACGTGCCAAAGCGCGTCCGACATGTTGAAAGCCATGAAAATCGGCAACCGCAACAGGACCACCGGCTCGACCAACATGAACGAGCACAGCTCTAGATCGCACGCAATTTTCCAAATATCGATAGAGATGGCCAAAGTGGACACGAAATTGGTGCGCGTCGGCAAACTGAACTTGGTAGATTTGGCCGGCAGCGAAAGGCAATCGAAAACCGGGGCGACCGGCAACCGACTAAAAGAAGCCACGAAAATCAACAAATCATTATCCGCACTAGGTAAACGATTCAATCATTTCAATTGCAAACTAAATAAAATCATTTCCAGGCAATGTGATCTACGCCTTGGCCGAAAACTCCTCCCACATTCCATATAGAGACTCAAAATTGACCAGATTACTGCAGGATTCCTTAGGCGGCAACAGTAAAACACTGATGATTGCCAATATAGGTCCTGCCAGTATGAATTACGAGGAGACCATAATCACTTTAAGGTATGCATACAGGGCCAAATCAATTAAGAATCAACCCGTTAAGAACGAAGACTGCAAGGATGCCAAATTATTGGAATTGCAACAGGTTTTTAAATCGTCGGCTTCCTGCTTCCTTCGATGATTTCATTGTAAACTTTTACAGGAAATTGAAAGATTGAAGGAATTGATAATGGCGAAAAGCAATGGTAAATTCATACCCGACGACGAGCACGGTTTGGACGAGGACGAAGAGGACGGCGTCGTTAACGAGGATGAGACCGAGAAAGAAAAAATTGAAAGATTGAAGGCGATCGAGGAAAGCAAAATGGAAGTGGACGAGTTGGGTAAGAAGCTGCGCGGTTTGGAGAAGCAGATGGTGCACGGCGGCAAAAATATCGTGGACAGCGTCAACGAAAACGAGATCCAATTGGAGAAGCAGAAGGCCGAAATTGTTGCTAGAAAGGTAGCCTCGATTTTAGATTTAAATAAATTATTATTTTTGTGTTTTTAGAGGCGAGAAATTGAGATGCAGCAGAGATTGGAACTGGAAGAGGAATCTTGTCTAGAATTGAAGCAGGTCTTTCAAACTTTGCAGCAAGAGGTCGATTTTAAGAGGGAGAAATTGAAACGGCTCCATTCAAAATTGCAATCGATCAAACAAGAGATCGACGATAGCCATGACAATTACATTAAGGAGCGCCAGGAGATAGCTGAGGCTAACGACGACGCTGCTATGTACGCTATTTGAGAAATACTGGCTTCAAAATTAACCAAATTTATTTTCAGGCATTTAAGACAAACATTTTTAATATTAGAAAATTTCGTGCCATCCGAAGAGCGAGTAAAGTTGATCAGTTTTACACAATTCAACGAAGACAGTGATAATTGGGAGTTGAAGAAGGAAAAAAGAAGATTTAATCCCTCAGATAGGCCAGTAGCCCATGAGTACAGGCGCCCTATTTCTGAATACACCATTACTCATGCCATACCTTCAACTGGGATAAGATATAGGGTAACTGCAATATAAATACCACATATATTATTTAAACCAATCTTTACATTTGCAGGGAGAAAACGTCTTAGATTTAAAACTAGACATGCCTTTAAGAACGACACAGGAGTACAACCGACCGACAGTTTGTCCCCAAGTAAAAGCAGCCGTCAAGAATGTGATAAAACAGGACACCGACAACAACAAGATGACAGTCAAGGTGGCCCCGCACGGCTTCTCAATGCGCGGCGTTTCCAAATCCGAACTGGAAGGCAGATACAACAAAGCCGCCAGAAATACCGTCGAAGTCAACAACTACAAGTACGTATTTTCAACATTTTCATTATTACCAATCTAATCAAATAACATTAATTTAATTCCAGAATTAGACAAGTTCCAAAGTCAGCCAAGTCTGTCTACTAGTTTAATTTTAACATACCAATAGATTCATATTGCTTAACTATTTTTAATATTAATAATATAATACACAACGTTTCGCGTAATTACATCGATTGCTTATTGCACTAACTATTTTACCATTAGTATTTATTAATAAACAATAATAATTCATGTGGATGTAAATACGCGAAACCATTCCAAAAGCCACGGTATTAGTGGCCAAACTGTAGTCAGAACGACGTCGATATTTAAGTGTAATATTTATTCCCAAAGATACTTAACTTTAAAGTGGATTCCTTTTTGAATGACGCGACATTAGCAAAAAATAATTGTGGCGTAGTCGGTAGGATGGCGTCACAATAATTTTTAAACTGGATTCATTCCTAAATAACTTAAAATACTCCGCACGAATCCGTCTGAAAAAAATAATTATGGCGCAGTCGGTAGGATGGCTTCATAATTTTAAGCCGGATTCATTTTTAAATGACTTTAAATACCCCGTACGAATCCGTTTTAAAATTCGCGATATCGACAAAAAATAATTATGGCGCGGTCTATTAATCTATAAATGACTGTTTAAATACCCCGCCCGGATCAGTCTGAAAATGCCCAATATCAACAAAAAATAATTATGGTGCAGTCGGTGGGATGGCGTCATAATTTTAAGCTTTATTTATTTTTAAATGACGGTCTAAATACCCCGCACGAATCTGTTTGAAAATGCGCATTGTCAACAAAATATAATTATGGCGCGGTCGGTAGGATGGCGTCACATTTTTAAGCCGGGTTCATTTTTAAATGACGGTTTAAATACTCCACAGGAATCCGTTTGAAAATGCGCAATATCAACAAAAAATAATTGTGGCGCGGACGGTAGGATGACATCATAATTTTAAGCTTTATTCATTTTTAACACGCAGTATCAACAAAAAATAATTATGGCGCGGTCGGTAGGATGGCGTCATAATTTTAAGCCGGATTCATTTTTAAATGACGTTTTAAATAGCCCACACGCATCCGTTTGAAGAAAAATAATTATGGCGCGGTCGGTGAGATGACATCATAATTTTTAGCTTTATTCATTTTTAAATGACGGTTTAAATACCCCGCCCGAATCCGTTTGAAAAAAAAGTATGGCGCGGTTTGTAGGATGGCGTCATAATTTTAAGCTGGATTCATTTTTAAATGGCGGTTTAAATACTCCGCACGAATCCGTTTGAAAAACATAATTACGGCGCAGTCGGTAAGATGGCGTCATAATTTTACCAAAAATAATTGTGGCGCGATCGGTGGGATGGCGTCATAATTTTAAGCTGGATTCATTTTAAATGGCTGTTTAAATACCCCGCACGAATCCGCTTGATAATGAGCAATATCAACAAAAAATAATTGTGGCGCGGTCAGTAGGATGGCGTCATAATTTTAAAAGCTGGATTTATTTTTAAATGACGGTTTTTGTTGAACAAAAAAAATTAATGCGCGGTTGGTGGGATGGCGTCATAATTTTAAGCTGGATTCATTTTTAAATGACGGTTTAAATACCCCACACGGATCCGTTTAAAAACGCGCGATATGAGCAAAAAATAATTATGGCGCGGTCGGTAGGACGGCATTAATGATTTTAAAGTGGCATTTTTAAACAATGCTTTAAATATCCCGCATGAATCGGTATGAAAATGCGCGAAGTTAACAAAAAATATAATTATTTGGCGCAGTTGGTAGGATGACAGCTTATTCCTTAAATACTACGTATTGAGCGTATTCAAAATACGTTTTAATAATAATTAAAGTAAAAAATCGTAAATTTAAATACAATAATTATTATTATGGCTCAGTCGATAGGATGACGGCATGTAGCTTTCGTACATTTTCAAAATCTATTCTTCTTTGAATAATTATAAACACATCGCGCCCGAGGCGGTTTGAATTTCAGCAATATCAACAAAAGATAATTATAATGCTGTCTGTAGAAATGGCAGCATTGCTTATTTTACGAGTGATTGATTAAATACCGCTCACCGAGCGAATTCAAAGTATTTACAAAAAAAATTGCGGCGCAGTCGGTCATTATTTTGGAATGATTGCTTAAATACTGCGCATTAAGCCGTTCAAAATATTTACAAAAATAAATTTATGGCGCAGTCGGTAGGATGGCAGCATTATTTTTTGCATGACTGCTTAAATATTGCGCACTGGCCCGTTTCAAAATACACTATATTGACAAAAAAATTAAAAATGTAATATTAAAAAATAATTATTATAGCGCCGTTGATAGGATGTTTAAATACTGCTCACCGAGCGAATTCAAAGTTGCAGGATTTACAAAAATATTTTTACGGCGCTGTCGATCATTATATTTTAATGATTGCTTAAATACTGCGCATAAAGCTGTTCAAAATATTTTCAAAAATCATTTTCTGGCGCAGTCGGTAGGATGGCAGCTTTATTTTTTGAATGACTGCTTAAATATTGCGCACTGAGCCGTTTCAAATATTGACAAAAAAAATTAAAAATGTATTTTTTATTGCGCATGTTGCTACGTTTTCAACTCAATTTAAAATTATTTTTTTAAATGATAATTTAGAAAGCACGAAGCCGATTTAAAATTTGCACCATTTACAAAAATATTTTGATGGCGCAGTCGGTAGGATTGCTTAAATACTGTGCCTAATGCGCATTACGCCATGAAACGACTGAATACATTATGTTAAAAAAAACGACATTGTAATAAACTCTATTTAAATATGAAGCGGATTCAAAATTTGCGATATTTACAAAAATATTTTTATGGCGCAGTCGGTAGGATGGCAAGATGATTATAAGCTGCCATAATAATAATGCTAGTGTGCAGTCAATGCGCAATTTTAAAATCTGTTTAAATTCAATTTTGAATTTAAGCTGATACCAGTATTCATATTTTAATTGTTTCTTTATAAAGCGGTTGGTTTTAACGCAAAAATAATTTTTAAAAAATGGCGCAGTCGGTAGGATGGCATTTGCGCCACTTGATGCTTCATTTTCTTAAATCCATTTGAGATTTACAAACGATTTAATTTTTTATTTTTGTTATGTTGGATTCTACTGACTGCACCATTTTAGAATTTTATTTTTAACCGGCATAAAACATTGTTTTTTATATAATTTGCTGAATACTATTTTACTTTTTGAGTCGTTTTTTAAAATCCGATATTGAAAAGCTGAGCACTTACAAATTGCTATGTTTATTTGAATTTATGTTGGATCCTACCGACTGCGCCATTTAAAAATTTTATTTTTAGCCGACATTAATAATAATTATTGTCTTCTTCCTTTAAAATTGCGCCATTATAATAGCTTAGAAGAAAAAATGATTGCGCTAAATTTATTATTATTGAAATGGATCCTTGTATATATCTAGTTTTATTATTTTAATATCCGAAGTTTTATTTTCTCATTTCTTTCAACAGATCCTATATATATATATATATATATATACAGCTTTTTATTACGTGTTTTTTTAATGAGTCCATTATAATGGTTTATAAGTTGATAAAAAAAATGACTGCGCTTCAATTATTCTCATTAGAAAGAGATCCTATAGACTGCGCTATTTTAGTTTTCATTCCTAACCGTTATACAAGCAGAATATTAATTGCTGATTATTATATGTTTGGGTAACACCTCAAAAATTATAAATAGCATCGCTTTATTTGTTTTTATGTATTGCAGAACCTACCGACTGCGCTAGTTTATGTTTTATTTCTATATAAACATTAAGAAATGCGGCATGATTTTTTATTCTGCGCAATCTTATGGCGCCTAAGAAGTTGTAAAAATGTGCCTTATTTATCGATTTATCGATTTTACCGACTGCGCCATTTTATTACTTGCCGTGTGTTTTTTATCTACGATGAATGCGTCATTTTCTCAAATCCGTTATTGAAACGCTGAATTTTATTTATTTGTGTTCTTATTTTTAGCCGGCATTAAACATAATTATTGTTTTGTTAAATGCGTCGATTATAGTAGCATAGAAGGAAAAAGCTGGCAACTTACAAATAACTCGATTTATTTTAGATTATGGTATATCCTACTGACTGCGCCATTTTAGAATCTTATTTTTAGTCTGCGTTAAACATAATTATTGTTCAGTTTAAATGTGTCGATTACAATAGCGCGGAAGAAAAAATTCTGGCAACTTACAAATAACTCGATTTGCTTTATATTATGGTAGATCCTACTGACTGCGCCATTTTAGAAAGTTATTTTTAGCCGGCGTTAAACATAATTATTGTTTTGTTTAAATGAGTCAATTATAATAACCTAGAAGAAAGAAAGTTGGCAACTTACAAATAACTCGATTTGTTTTATATTGTGGTAGATCCTACTGACTGCGCCTTTTTAGAATCTTATTTTTAGCCGGTGTTAAACATAATTATTGTTTTGTTTAAATGCGTCGATTATAATAGCCTAGAAGAAAAAAACAAATAACTTTGTTTTATATTATGGTAGATCCTACTGACTGCGCCATTTTGAAATTATATTTGTAGCATTAGGTATAAAACGTGTTTTTTTAAATGCGTCATTTTAGCGGTTTGTAAGTTGATAAAAAAATCCAATTATTTTTATTGGAAACAGATCCTATAGACTGCGCTATTTTCGGTTGCTTTTATAGAATAGGGTAATATAATAAATATGTATTTATTTGTTACCGTATATACATGTATAGAACATTGCAATTTTATTATTATAATATCTGACAACTTAAAAGTAACGTTACTTCATTTATGTTTATTTCTTATTAACGGATCTTATCGACTGCGCTATTTTAGTTTGTCTTTTTATATTATATTATTTGCGTATGGTAACTATTTCGTAATAGCAGTGAAGCAAAATTACGATAGTTATATATGACTGCGTTCAACTTTTTAAAATTTACAAGTGATCCTACCGACTGCGCAGTTATTATAACTGTTATATTAAATTATTTATTTTAATTGCCATAAAATGAGGGGTTATTGTCATAAACGTTATAAATGCGCTTTATTTTTATTTATTGCCAATGAATATTTTTTTGACTGCATCATTAGTTGGGCTAACCTTCTTATTTGTATTTATTTAGGCCGTTAATTAAAAATAGTAGTCGCCGGATAAATGTACAGCTTTATTTGCAAGGTTTTTAATTTGACTGCGCCATTTTTATGGTTACAACAGACTGCGCCACTTTGGTGAAATCGCATTTTTGCGGTTTATCGAATCGCGGCATCCTATTGGTTGTAAATTTGGCCAATGGAATTTCAATAAATTATGTTAGATTAGGTAATAAATTGTTTAGTGATGTACATAAGTATACAGAACGTCAATTCAAAAAGGGATTTACTAAATTACCATCGCTTTAGTCATTTAGGTTTTAGGTATTGTTACTTATACGGTCGTTTATTTATTATGTTTGTTTAACTAAATGTCGAAGTATTGGTTGACATTTAACGAGCTCAATTATCATATTTGCGCTGTAAGAAATAGCATTTGACAGAAATTTAATCAACAACAGTACAAATTGAATAATCAAATCTTACAGCTTAAATAATATAATCTGAACCGACGATGCCGCAATATACTTGTTGGGACATTGTGCATTATTAAGTATTAATTTTAAATGTACAAATTACACCGATTTTATAGGTTCAATGTTTTTACTTTTTAGATATTTATTATAATAAGCACAAAGTGATGACAGCTGCTTTGTAAATTTTTTTTTTAATATTTGTTGCTAGTCCATTTATTATGTGCACTTGGCGAACATAAAATATGCTTTTGATTAAACCTTTTTTTTATTAAAGCGCATGCGCATAAAATGATAGCACATGCGCACTACATTCCAGTTAATTTAAAGCATATTTTAATCCAATCGTGTGCAATTATTTTGTGATTAAAATACTTTATTATTATTGGCATTTTGTGAAAATGTTTAGTTTTAGTATTGAAGATGTGATATCATTTCGGCTGTAATTGCTGCCGGTAGATTACTTTACCCGCATCCAATTACGCGATTAGGTAGGTGTTTGTAAAATGCCATTATTATTGTATTATATTTTGTTAGTATTATTATTATCATCATCGTTTCCAATGTTTTGTTTCAGTGACGTTTTAGGAGAAATGGTTAGGTTATTTTTGTACTTGTATTATTATGAGACGTTCACTAAATAAATTTCCGACAAAATTTATCGCTATTGTTAACAGTTCAACACGAAATTTTTCAATAAGTTTTGTTTGTATTTAATATTTTTACTTGAGTTGTAAGCACTTGAGAAACTTTTTTTCTCGGATCCTACCGACTGCGCCATTACAGTTTTCATGTTACCACAGATCAAACCGCTTATGATAAATATTTTTTTAATGGCTGAGAAGTTAAAACAACTGCTAAAGGCAACGCGTCAATAGCTGAGTACGATTCGTGCTTTTTTAGCAAGAATCGCAAGCTTATGCTTAAACATATATTGATTGTGACGTTTTTGAGTGATGAGTCATTTTCTGCTATGGCCGATATACCTTTATTTATTTATTTATTTATTTAATAATATAAATCATTTTTAATTGTTCCTATAAACTGCGCCATTATAATTTTTTTACCTTTATAGAACACGATCGATGTTTGTGGTATTTTTTTAAACCATCAATTGAATTTGTCACAAACAAGAATGTCGATTGAAGCAATTACTTTGATGAATTAAGTGCATACAATTTAAGTATAAAGAAAATATCTTTATCGAAATCTTCGACTGTTTATCGTTTAATAATTTTACTGCTATAATTTAATAATGCAAATTAAATTTTTTTATCAATAGGCAATCAATTGCCATTAGAACAGATACGAATGTTTTCCAATGCATGTAAAGTGCTTAAAAACTCGCAGGTATTCGAGCACACACGAAAGTTTGTATTGGAGTGTATACGAATAATCATAAACTATGGTTTTAAATGTTTTTTTTACAGAATTCTCATTTAATGATATTAACCGTAAGTTTAATATTTAATATTTACTAATCACTTTACTACATTTTTATGATTACCAGCACTGTAGAGTACAAAACTATTTAGAATTTTCAATTATCTGTTATTGCATGTATGTTTTATTTGTTTGCAGTTCTCTCAGCTTAAATGTTGTTGAGCCAGAAGAAGTTGAATTCGAGTTGCCCTATCTTCCCACAGAGCATGACCTGCGATGGTTACCGTAGCTATTTTAATTGCGTTTTATTTATTTTCCTTTGTTTAATTTATTATTACATTACTTTTATGCATGTTTTGTTTCTTTATCTGATTTTTTACGTACCTTAATATAATTGAAAGGTTTGGCCGCACAATCAAGGTAATTTTTGCTGTTTTTGAAGTGAAACTTTTGTAGCGAGGTAATAACAAATGGAACAATATTAAAGATTAAACATTTTGATGGTGGGGGTATGGACAGTGAGCGAATGCGAATGAGTTAGACTGGGGACATATGCGAAACATCTCCTCTAAACATTGACAAATGATAAAAAAAATATACAGAGCTGTTGAAACCAATATATTTGGATTTTTTATGAATTTAATTTCTTTGCTAAAAATTTTGGGTTTTATATAGAGTTGTTCAAAATAATCGACATATTTAATTAATTAATACAGGGTTGTTTAAAATAATTGCCATATTTACATATTTTATACAGGTTTGTTAAAAATAATTCACATATTTAGATATTGTATACAGAATTGTTTAAAATAATGGACATATTTTGATAATTAATACAGGGTTGTTCAAAATAATTGCCATATTTAGATGTTTTATACACGGTTGTTGAAAATAATGGACACATGTTTGATGATTTTTTGCTGCACGTATGTACCTTTCAAAAAAAAAACTTCTAATTTTATATATTTTTTATGGGGTTGTTCAAAATAATTCACATATTTCGATATCGTATACAGAATTGTTTAAAATAATGGACATATTTAGATCATTAATACAGGGTTGTTCAAAATTATTGCCATATTTAGACATTTTATACAGAGTTGTTCAAAATAATGGACATTTATTTGTTGATTTTTTTACAAGTATGTACCTTGCAAACAAAAACTTGATTTTATATATTTTATACAGGGTTGTTCAAAATAATTCACATATTTAGATTTTGTATACAGAATTGTTTAAAATAATGGACATATTTAGATAATTAATACAGGGTTGTTTAAAATAATTGCCTTTTTTAGAAATTTTATAAATAATGAACATATATTTGATGATTTTTTGCAAGTATGTACCTTGCAAAAAAAAACTTCTCATTTTGTATATTTTATACGGGGTTTTTCAAAATAATTCATATATTTAGATATTGTATACAGGTTTATTCAAAATAATGGACATATTTAGTTATATGATGATTTGTACTTCCAAAAAACTCTTTGTTTTAGGTATATGTTTTAATCAGGGCTGTACATAATAATGGATATTTATTCCGGTTATTTAAAATATATATTTAGATATTTCATGAATTTCTTTCAGAGTAGCAACTGTATTAGTTGTATCGATTATACAAGGCTTCGAGCTAAGGGCGCTCACATGCAAAAGAAAAAAATATTCTCGGTTTGCTACACCTCGCGTCAAATATGTTTTTGCGGCAAAAAATTAACAAAAAAAAAATACTATTGGTTACCAAAAAAAATTATTGGCATGGGATTTCAGCACCAAATATCTTTTTTTACATCAAAACTCTAAATTAATAATCATTTATTATTAGTTCCGCGTTTTGGCACCAAAACATATTTGGCTGCGATAGTTTTTTGAACGCTAAAAATGTTTTCTTCATATCAAAACGTGAAACTAACTAATATTTACTATGTGTTCAAGGTTTTGCCGGTGAAAAGCATATCTGGCGCTGGAATCGCGCGAGAAAAGTTTGCAATGATGAACTAATTACAATTTTATTGTTTCTCGAGCGATCACAGCTCCAAATATATTTTTTTGCGCAGAATTTTGAACTAAGATAAAATTATTATTGGTTTAGAGTTTTTCCACCAAACACATAATTGGCGCTGCGATAGTTTTTTTGCAGCCAATCTTTGAACTTCGAAAAAATTATTAGTTTAGGGTTTGGTCACTGAAAAACATATTTGGTGCTACGATAGTTTTTTGTGCCCTAAACATCTGTTGCATCAATTATGCAGCACTCTATACGCGCAAAAAAATATATCCGAAAAAACCATCCCCGAATTTTGATACAGGGCTTCTTTGGTGTTTGCTATTGGTTCTTTTCAAAACAGTTTCATTTTATTTATTTTCTACAGGGTTGTTCAAAATAATGGACGTATTCAAATATTGAGCGTCATTTTATATATTTTGTACAGGGTTGTTCAAAATAATGGATGTATTCAAATATTCAGCTTCATTTTATATATTTTGTACAGGGTTGTTCAAAATAATGGACGTATTCAAATATTTTATAGAGTTTGTTCAAAATAATAAATACGTTTAGATATTTTATACGTGGTTCCTTAAAGTAATGGACATATTTAGATAATTTTTTGCACTGTGGACCAATATTGTGTTTAGTCTAAATTTCTGCAGTGTTTAAAAATTTTACTTCAATTCATTATAATATTGAAATAATTTTTTTTATCAAGGAATCGGATAATGAAATAATTGGACGAGTGGGCGGGTTACATAAACAACATTCTTTTATATTGGCCCATCCAGCAGTTGCGTCATTTTAAGGATTTGGATGATAATTGGGCGGGTGGGCGCATTACATGAACAAAAACTAGTGGACACCTAGCTTCTACCCATCCAGCTTTTGTGTCAAGAAATTGTATAATGGAATAGTTGGGTGGGCAGGAAGTTACATAACAAACAAAAACCAATGTAGTTTCTACTATATTGGCCGACCCAACTGTTTGCGTCACGAATTGGATAACAGAATAGTTGGGCGGGTGAGTGCGATATTAAACATGAACTAGCGGACAAGTAATGACTTTGTTAGTTAAGTTTTTTTGGCAAATGAACCTAGTAAGATTATTGTCTAAAGTGGACAGGGGTTGTAATCTATATAATAGTGGTTCACCCACAGAGCAATTAATCAATTTGATAATAAAATTGTTGCACGGGTGGACAGATTACATTAACAAAAACTGGTGGACAAGTAGAGTCTATTATAGAGGTCCACCTACCCAGCCATAATATATATATATATATATAGAATAGTTGGATGGGAAGGGTTACATAAACTAAAACTAGTAGATAGGTAGTTTTTACTATAGTGGCCCACCCGCTCAGCCATTCTATCATAGAATAGTTGAGTTGCACAAACCAAAACTAGTGAACAGTAATCTCCAATATTGTGACCCACCTAGCTATTGTGCCATTAAGGAGTTGGATAATAGACTAGTTGGACGGGTGGCCGGATTACATAAACAAAAATTGGTGTACGGTAGTCTCCACTGTAGTGACCCACCCAGCTCTTAAGTCATTAAGGAGTTGGATAATTGAATAGTTGGGCAGGTGGGCGGGTCACATAAACTAAAACTAGTAGACAGGTAGTTTTTACTATAGTGGCCCACCCGCCCAGCCATTCTATCATTAAGGAATTGAATAATTGAATAGTTGTGCAGGTGGGTGTGTTACTTAAACCAAACCTAGTGAACAGTAGTCTCCAATATTGTGACCCACCCACCCACCTAGCTGTTGCGTCATCAAGGAGTTGGATAATAAAATAGTTGGGTGAGTGGCCGGATTAAATAACCAAAATCTGATTGACAGTAGTTTCCACTATAGTGACCCACCCAGTTTTTGCGTCATTAAGGAGATGGTTGGGTAGGTGGGCGGGTTACAAAAACTAAAACTAGTAAATAGGTAGTTTTTACTATTGTGGCCCACCCGCCCAGCCGTAAAATCATCAAGAAATTGGATAATAGAATAGTTGAGCAGGCGGGTGTTACAAAAACTAAAACTAGTGAACAGTAGTCTCCAATATTGTGACCCACCCACCCACCCAGCTGTTGCTTGATCAAGGAGTTGGATAATAGAATAATTGGACAGGTTGTTTTTACTATAATTATAAAGAATTTTGTACATTTAACTTATTAATTTTATTTATGTGCTCATATTTTTATTACTTCTCTGGATGCAACTTTGCTGTAATTGTTTTGTAACTCAACTGAATTAATTTAATTGTTTTTTATTATATCATTTCGTTTTCATTTTGTGCAAAAAAACAACTTATTCGGTTTGCAACTTTGCTAAAAATAGTTTTTTAACCTGACCATATTATGTTCTCAGGTCAAAATGTCGTATTTTTATTGGTTTGCAACTCTACTAACTCAGTAGTTTTTAATAATAAACTTAAAATTGCGATGTTTTGACATTACTTTTATTATTCTGCAAAAAGCGACTTACTTATCACTTTTTTGATTTGCTGCTTTACTAAAATTGGTTGAAGCTCAGCCAAATCAATTGCTGCTTTACTAAAATTGGTTTGATACTCAGCTAAATCAATTGCTGCTTTACTAAAATTGGTTTGATACTCAGCTAAATGAATTACTGCAAAGGTATGGTCTATCTACTTAGTAGACAGTAGACTGCAT
The DNA here is from genome assembly GCA_030264575.1 of Tachinus sp. AB-2021. Taxonomy (NCBI): domain Eukaryota; kingdom Metazoa; phylum Arthropoda; class Insecta; order Coleoptera; family Staphylinidae; genus Tachinus; species Tachinus sp. AB-2021. The sequence continues at coordinate 1,568 of JARJEC010161571.1, read as the reverse complement.
CTTTGATTTTAATACTCGGTATTTATAACTTTATATTAGTTTTGATACAAAAATTGTACTTATTTATTAATTTGATGGCCGCTTGGTTTGAGACTCAAATATTTAAGAAACACTTTTTTTCTATAGGAGAAAAGCAAAATCCGATAGATGGCGCTTTTGAGAGGTTCAAATGGGGAAAACAAATCCACCTGATCAATGGCAGCCAGTGACAAGTAACCTGTCGGTTTGTATTGTGGATATAAGTTATATTGCTATCAGAGATAGGCCTAACCTAACCCATTAGAGCCCAAAAAGACCATATGGGCCCACCACGTTAATGTAATCTTATGTAGAAAAAAATAAATTGGGCGCTATTGGGTTAAAGAAGGAAAAACTGTTTTAAAGCCAGAGCACTGAACAAAATGTTTACAGGTGATAAAACGTATTGTTTGTGTTGTTGAGGTTATTTTAAATGCCACCATGACAGTGACAGTTCTCAATAACAGTGATCACGTGGGTTTTGTTTTTCCCATTTGAATAGTTAAAAATTGAACACTTTGCTGATTTTCTCCTTATATTTTAAAATTGTCCGTGAAAGTAGTTTCAATCTTAGTGCAATTAACTAGCTTCAGCAATATTTTTAAAATATGTGTACCCGCCCACCCACCCAGCTATTGTGTCATCAAAATATTGGATTTTATCCCCATCTGTTGTGATTTTTTTCAATTATAACAGCATTGAAAGTAAATGTCAATTGTCAAATTATAACAAAAAGTGAGGTTAATATCCGATCTTTTGATGACGTAACAGCTGGATGGGTGGTTGGGTCACATAAATTAATACAATTGTAAAAGTAGTTTCAATTATAGCGAAAGTAATTACCTTTAGCAATATTTTTAAATTGTGACTCGCCCACCCACCCAGCTGTTGTGTTATCAAACAGTTGATTATTAACCCCACTGTTTGTTATAATTTGACAACTGACATTTACTTCCAATGCTGTTATAATTTGACAACTGACATTTACTTTCAATGCTGTTATAATTTGACAACTGACATTTACTTTCAATGCTGTTATAATTTAAAAAAATCGCAACCGGTGGGGATAGAATCCAATATTTTAACGACACAATAGCTGGGTGGGTGGGCGGGTCATACATTTTAAAAGCATTGCTAAAGGTATTTAGAAACTACCTTTGGCAATAGTTTTCATTTATGTGACCTTCCCACCCACCCAGCTGTTATGTCATTAAGAGGTTGGATATTAACCTCACGTTTTGTTATAATTTGACAACTGACATTTACTTTTAATGTTGTTATAATTTTAAAAAATTACAACAGGTGGGGATTATTTCTAATATTTTAATCATACAATAGCTGGGTGGGTGGGCGGGTTACATTTTTTAATAACATCAATAAAGGTAATCAATTGCACTACGAATGAAACTACCTTTAACAATAGTTTTCATTTATGTGACCTTCCCACCCACCCAGCTGTTATGTCATTAAGAGGTTGGATATTAACCTCACGTTTTGTTATTATTTGACAGCTGACATTTACTTTAAATGCTGTTATAATTTTAGAAAAT
>JARJEC010161537.1:0-14677 GCA_030264575.1 Tachinus sp. AB-2021 | reverse complement strand
TCTAATTTTTATAATATGTTGATATACTTGTATTATTAATAAAAATGCAATAATTATATTGTTAATTCAATTATCAACTACCGAAATTAATTCATTCGCAAAAATGCTAAAGGAATGTGATCCCATATAAAGATTACCTATTGTTTTATAATTGTGAACGATTTTTAAGAAAGCTAATTATAAATTTCAAATTAAAAGATTTATTATTATATTCTTTTCTTACAATTGTGCAAATTTTATTTTTATATTAGAAGGATGTCGTTATATTACATCATTTCAATTTTAAGTATACAATTAAAATTAAAGAAATATAATATTTATATATAAAATAACTAGACCATATTTTAAACCTCATAATAGAATTAATAGGATTACGATTAAGGGAATTTCCAAAATAAGAAATGAGAAAAGAAACTTCATCATTTGCACTATCTGATTCTTTTATTACATTTTTTTAAAGAGAAAATATTCCTTTTAATTTTGTTTATATTCTGCCTTTAGCCCTACATAGAGAATTCAGATGTCTCAAAATAATAATATTATTTGTTATTATTATTATTAATATTATATTATTAATTATTGCAGCGTCTTTGCAAATAAATTAATTTCTGTACTTGATTAATAATTAGTTAGTTAATTTTTGGTAAATCTAAATTGATAATTAAATTAATAATAAAATTGTAATTTTCTTATTAATAATACACATAAGGCAATATATTGTTATAAAAACAATGATAAATCATCGGTTGTATGAACAGCCATTTCATCAAAAGTTGGTAGGCAGCAAACTTGTCCATCGTTTACTTTGAGTGTACACTGCGGATGAAACCGAAAAAAAATGTAACCCAATGCCATTTACACTTGTCATTTTCGGATGATCATCCGGGACGAACATCCACTTTGAAGCCAACTCAATGTCGGATGAAAGGGTTGTTCATCAAACCGTTCACTTTGAGTGTATATCCAAAGTGAAACAGTGTAAACCACGCATTAAACAGATTATTTACTTTCACTAACTTTTTGGGAATGCCTCATTAAATAACAATGCTATAATATTCATAAACTCGTACCATTGCTTATTCACATCATCTTGCAACAACTGTATACGTTAAGACGCGTTTCACTTTTTAATTTATTACGGAATAGTTCCTTATCGTTGTTACAAAAAAATCTGTTTAATATAAATTCTGCATTATTAATTTTGACATTAACATCAATATTTAATCTTTGGCCACTACGATCTGAATTATTATAATTAATTATTGAAGCTGTATAATTGTTATGGTTAGCCAATAATCTCAATGACTTCAGAGTCAATATCAAGGGTCAATTTTGTGCAACAACATTCGTTCAAAATTTTATAACCGGCTGGGTTGTTGGTTGGCGTAACATGGAGGCACTTTTCAGTTGCGTTAAAAACGTATTTTTAATTTTTTTAAATAATTTGGATTTTTAATTTCAGTTTAGAGAATCATTTTATTTTTAAACATTTTATTAGGCGTTACTGTTTATTGTTTTCTTAAATAACTTGATATTTACTTAACAATAATCCCATCAATTTATTACAATGTTTTGAGACATTTAAATACGTCGCGACTCGCGAGTGGAATCGATCTTTTGCTCCTCTCCCTCAGCCGAGTAGAGCTTAACGCTTGGGCTTTTAATTGAACAATCGGTATATTAAATCACAGTTTCGGAGAGTAGATGTTATGTAATGCCACCCTCCGTTTGCTTTTGCGCGATAAGATTTAATTGTACTCCATTTTACAAACGTTTAACAGTGTTGTCGAATTTTAGAGCTAGCATAAGCCCGTGAGTCTCCACATATCGGACAAAGGTAAAATAAATAATGTTGCCGACATAAAAATTTTGATTTTTTAGTATTAAATGTTTTGTTACTTTTTAATACGCATTATTCGTTAAGGAGAAGAATTTCGTTTCATAAACTATGTCTGTGGAACACATCCAGCTGAGCGCGTATTTTCAATTCCGGCGCATAAAGTAAAATAAAAAACTGTAAAGTATTGCGAAATGCGGCGGACCCGATTCCGAAATAGGCGATAACTTCAGGAACATGACATATACAGGGTGGTCCAAAGCACTCGTCCAGCCATTTAAAAAGGCAATAATAATCTTTTATGTTGATTTGCTTAAAATTAACTAACTAACTAACCTCTTTTTAAAATTATTTACCTGCATAACTATAGCCAGTATAACTTACCATTTGTGCAATATTTATAAAATTTCGCAATAATATAGTGTTTCAATTCATTTGCTACCAAATGCGTAACTATCTACTGGTGAATTTATGGAACCGACTTAGCATTAGTAATAAATTTAGATTTAGCATTAGCTAGTTAAATACTACAGTTGTCTTCATATAGCTTTATGTGGCTTTAAGATTAGGCCTTGAAAGTTCGTAATATTTAACTTCTGTCGTCAAATCCTTAAATTCTGTAGTAATACGCACGTGGTATGTGGGCGAGCAGCTGAAGCAGCATTTAACGTCAAAAGCTATGTTCGGAAATGATTCGACGAGGAGCGGTGTAATGGTCATGTGGCGTCGGTTTATGTGTACACTAAACCATAATAAATAAAGGTGATTTGGTGTAAATGGTGTTAAAATAAATATTGTCCATATGAAACGGCTAAAATGCATTTGGTGTAAAAATGTGTTCGATGCAGAATAACCGAACCCAGCTAAATCAGACACAAGTGTTAAATTTATATTTAAATTCGTTTATTCGCCATAACTTGCTCTTTGCCAAGTCTTGGATATGCATGATAGATAAAGGGATAGAATAAAAATCTACTAAAATAATATATTCGATTACATTTATCTGCTTATATCATTTTCGTAAACTTAAAATTTAAAATCACAAAACCCATATTGAAATTATAATAAATATTTGGCCACAAAGAAATAAAAAATAAATTACACATTTATGTACACAAAAATAAAATAAGAGGATGAAGCCGATCATCATCGTAATGAATCAGTTGTCTGATGAATTTGATGATGGCACCAGATCAGTACACGATTTCGCTTTGGTTGAACTGGAAAGAACCACAATTAAAAATTAATACTAAATAAGAGTAAAAGAATGGATGTGTACCAAAAATTATGCAAAAATTTGCTCTAGAGAAATCATTAACACCCAATGAAATGTTTACTATGTAAATGTATGGTGCATGATAAAAAAATGCAAAAATTACCAGTTTGTATACTCAAAATATGAACATTTGCTTAACAAAATACCAGCTAAAATAATTAAATTAAAAATTTATATATATTTGTTCTAAGTTTAATTTGAGCAAAATCTTTTAAAATAAGTATTTATATTGTATATGAAACAAAAACTAAATTTTGACATTTTAAATTATAAGGTAGTATATAAGCTTATAATTTAATTATACATGTGTACTACATATAAACTTAATATCAGCTAATATACTAACTGATTATATTCAAAAATATAAATTAAGCCGTTATACTTCCAAATTATTTAAATTTAGGATGTATTGGATTTATAAGTTAATATTTTAGAGCGATGTAATTTCTCGTACATTTCTACTACTGTGTAGTCTGTCATTGGAAATAGTGTACTTTGTTGAAAAGAGTGTGTAAATATATTCTTACATTGCTTTTGATTTCTTTCGTCTGCATACATGTAGTGCGATAGGACCACTTTTGATCGATTTGAACAGTAGCACTGCATCAGCATGAGAAATGTCATGACACACTTGCCCATTCACTGCTAATATTTCATCCCCTGTAACAAAAAAGAACATAAAACATTATTATTTACAAAAAGTTTTTAGGCAGTACGGTAACATTTGTAGTTGTATTTTTTATTTGTAATATATTGGGTGACCCAAGCCATAGGTAAAGCTGTTTTATTTTCTTAATTATAAAGCTAAACAAATGAAATTTATAGAAGAGTATAAACATGAAAAATGCAATTTATTGTGATATTTGTGAAGTAGTTGTCACTTCCGGTTATTCCGGAAACGGCGCAATCTTGTAAATTTTAAATGAAACTATATACTATATATCAACATGGCAACAAAAAGAACATATTTTTGTTTCTGCATCTAAGGTGGCCGTAAATCGGTTAAAATGGTTCAAAACTTAACAAAGATTATTAAACAAAATAATTTAGGTCAATGTTGAGTTAATGGTGCCCTCTGCGGGGTCACAAAGCACGCGTTTGCTGTTTTTGGTCGGAAAGTAATTTTTTAGTTATAAGATAATCCTAAAGTTATTGATGCATAGCATGTTTGACTAATAAACTACGATGTGAGCCTGATCATTAAACATTAAACAACTCTTATAAGCTAGTAAAAAATGATAAATGTTCAGGGTGAGATGACTGGATAGAAAGAAGCTTCAACTTGCAGTCTACAAAACAGAGGTGGTAATTTTAGTAGACAGAAGAAGGTTAAAGAAGATCACCATAGAAAACCAAAGCAAGAAAATACTGTGGAATAACTGTCACCCATAACAAAGACTGCGAAAACGATCGACAAAATAATGGCATTCCTAGCCAGGCTAATGATTAACTGGCAGATCAAAAAATAAAACAGGTGCTTTCTAGCATCGTGTCATCAATTATCCTGTACGGAGCACCAACATGGAGTGCGTAGGTACACAAGAAGTACGGTGAAATAATCAACCGCACAAGGAAGGTCGTCATACAAGTAGCTTCTGAATCAACGAAAGTTTCTACAAAAGAATAAGTCAGCAAGACAGCCCATTATCAGCAAACAATAGAGTGGCACGGCAAATTGAACCAAAATTCTTATTCAAAACGCATTGCCTTGGATAAAAGGAAAGCGCAGGTAAATTACTACGTTCCAATCCAATCTAATTCTTAAACGTGTACGACTGCTTTATGGCGTAACTGTACAGGTTTAAGCTATGTGCAGACTAGAACTGTTCATACAACCCTAAACTCACGGTGCTGAGGTTGTGGGCGTTGAAGAAGTAATTGCGCAGAACATTATTGGGCACATCCTATACAGGGTGAAAAATAGTAGGGTTCAACACAAAATAGAAATGACACCAACGAAGTTATGTTTCGGAGAAGATCAATTTCTTGGTATTTTCAAAAACAGCGGTAGGTTTATATATAGACGGCTTATAATAAATAAGCAAAAAACTATTGACATTTTTTTTTTGGGACGGTAGAAATATGTTTTATAGAATAACTTTATTCTTATTCCTACGTTACATAATTTTTTATTTATTGTTTAATAAGCGTTTAATTATTATCAAAAATGAAAAAAAAACCATGAAAGTATTTATTGTATTATATGTTTCAATGACAAAATGGCTTAAGTAATTAAAAACAACCAATTTAGACAAAATATCCTGAAATTCAGACTTCTCGTCGAACGGCGTTCAATAAGTCTTCTGCTAAGACCAGTAACGGATTAGCCATGCAAACAAAAATACACGTGCAACTAAAACTATTTTTATAATTACCTCTGAATACGTATATTAAAACCGAAAAGCAAAATAGAATGTTTTGGTAGTGTCGTAGAACAGATATTTTAATAACTTCCACATAATATAACATAGTATTTTAAGTCCACTAAATGGTAGGCAGTGACGTAGTTGGTAATAACCAAACGCACAAGAGCAAGCGTAGACTGGCTCTAAGATCTAAGATTTTTGTATGAAAAAAATGTGACCAGTCCAGTACCCAACTAAAAAACTCACGACACAACTGCCAACATATACGGTCTAAGTTTGTGAGCCCTCACTAAAAATCAACTTAAAACCAGTAATGTTTTGTTAAAATAAGTGTCCATTGAAGAATTCAAACTCGGATATGCCATAGTTAGAATTATGCCGCAACTATGTTCGAAATAAAGTATAAAAAGAAAATAAAGTGATTCAGTGACTTTCAGTCACTTTCTTTGGAAGTCATTTGTCAATTGAAAACCTCGGGGAAAGAAGGCTATACACCACAATGTGAATTTATTGAGAAATGTAAATTCAAATTCAATATTAACATAATCTGTATGTTTTGATTGATTTTTACACGTACATTGAATACTTAAATATATACAAAACATATGTAAAATAAAAATTCAAGGATTTTCCATTCCAACTTTTTTATTTTTCTGATTAGCATAGCACAACTTAAGATTATAACACGTTTCTAACATATTTCACAAATTAATTCAATTTGACAGATTTAATTCTTTAAAATTTAAGATGTGGCTTATAGCAATTTTGGCCCAAAATTTTCAACTTTGTAACATGCTCTTAAGTGCTAAAATAGTTTGTCAACCAGAGCAGTAAAAGTATTGACTAAAAATAATGATTAAAACTATTAAATAAAAACTCACAAAATCTAAAATGTTCATTGTAACAATATTTAGTCTTAAATATTTTGTTATATTTTATCATATTTTTATTTTTTGTTGTAGCTTTTCTTGCCACTAACTTTTACTTGTGGCTAGAATACAACTTGAAATATAATATGATCATTTTGTTCTGCTAAACGTTTCTAATAAAAACACGATAAAAGAATGTTAATACAAATATTTACCTGCTCTTAATCGGCCATCTTCAGCAGCCTGACCGGTAGATAGTATGGTTTTCACAAAAATACCCAAAGCACCTTTAGGAGAATCCCTTCCACCAACTATCGTAAAACCTAATGACTTTTTCCCAGGTCCTTTTTCCAAAATAACAGTATGAAACGAACATACTGTAGATCTAGGTCGCCTAGGTAATGTACAAAAATTTGTAGTAGCAGTCAGCTCATCCAAATCATTACCACCATTCATTAAATCCTTGCTTGCTTTACTTTGCGGATTATAAATTTGTAATTTGGTTTCATTATCATAGTTGGGAAATGGTGAATCAGCATGTTTATTATTTCCTGCGTAACTAACAACAGCTCTACGTAACATCTTATTGTGACTGCTATGACTCGCACTGTTCTTTTGAAAATAGTGCTGCCGCTTAGATAATGGACTCATGGTGTTTTCTTGATTACTATATTTATTTTTAATCAAATATCCATTTTCGTAATCAACACTGCTTTCCTGCATTAGTTTCGTTTCTAAATAAGACCTTGATATTAGTAAATGAACATTCAAAGTTTGTGTACTTAATGACAGCCTTGCTTCTGATGGATTGAGACAACACAACGGATTTCCGTTTACATTGATTATTTCATCTCCTATTGATAATGTGCCTTCTCTAAAATAATTAAAAAATAAAACATTTTAGAGACAATAAATAAATTACAACCTTTGTGCTAAAGCTCCAGGCACTATATAAGCAATTGAATATCCTTGTCCGGGTGGTACTTTTTTTGCTATATAAATACCCAATTCTTCATTAGTGTCTTGTTTCACCAAATTAACTGAAACTACATTAGATTTAGTTTCATTAACATTATCCATATTTACACTAAACATTTGTGCAGGCAATTTTTTAAAAATTTCCCTTCTATCCAATGACAAAGCACGTTGCGGATTTCTTCGCTTGGATAAATCCCTATCAAAATCAAAGTTCTTAGTTTCTGCCAATGAATTAGTATAACCGGTTGAACTATCAGATCTGTAACTATCAGATTCTAACACAGAAGACGTGGTTGAATCTGTTACTAAAATTCCACTGTCCGAATCATCATTATCTATAAGTAAAACATCTTCATCATCTAATATGTTAGTTTCTTCATTAAATAAAGGATTGTGTTTCTTTTGAAAATCTTCTAAACCTGGGAGGGCACCATATGAGAAGCTTCTAAGTTTAGCCCGCACAGATTTCATTTTATTTTCATCTGCATTTTTATTAGGTGTTGATGCTGCAATCGGGATATCGCATTCTTGTGGTTTATACAGTTTGGCCAGAAAACGGTTGGTTGAAGATTGCAGGTATCTCTCGGACATAGCTCGTAGTTTTGAAGTAAAACATGATATTCTAGGTAAAGTGTCATATGTTTCAATAGTTTCTATTTGATTTTGGGGTAGATTTGATGTGGTAGGGTATGTAACCGTAGTGTCTATTTGGGATGCGTTTGATGGTGTTCGGAAGCATGATAACCTAGTATGCCTGACTCTGTCCAATAAAGGATTTCGTTTTTCACGTGTTAGACCATCGTTTGAAGTGTGTATTGTACTTCTAGGTTGGGATTTGTGTCTTCGTTTATCCGATTTTTCGATAATTATTAAGCTTTCTTCTACGTTATAGTAATTCGTGTCGCGTTTGCTAGTTTGATGACGAACCCAAGAACTAGGAGCCATATCTGAAAGAATTGTATAGGTTAAAATAAATTAATAACTACTTATTGAATTAATTATTTAAGCATCTTTTAACATTTTGAATAATTTTTATCGATTGCAACTGAATATAAAATTCTATCAAATATGTGACTGCTTCTGAAAGTTGCTCATTGCAATTATTCCGCTTTTCATATGTTTTTATTAAGTGTTTTCACTAAAGTCAATACATTTATTATTTACAATACAATTTTGTTGTTGCAAAATATAACTATATATTAGCAAAATATTAATAAATTTCACAAATCGTCTGGAAATATTATAAAATATTCACAAGAAAATAAGAATAAAATATCACAAGTGTTAAATATTAAAAATATTTATTGTTAGCAATCTTGGTTATGTATAAATGTATAAATAAATTAAATTTACGATTTTCCGTTTCAATGACATTTATTTAATTTTTTGATAAAATGTGTTTGGTATCATTGCATGCAGTAAAATATTTTCTGTCAAATAGTCATAATTGGCCAATAAGGATCTAATTTTAGACCAAAAACTACAAATGCGTGCATTCTAACCCATCAAAGGGTGCCAATAACACAACATCGACCTAAATTATTTTTGATCCATTTTAACCGATTCGCAGCCACCAGATGCAGAAAAAAGTTTTTGTTGCCATGGTGATAAAAATTAACGATCGATAGGTTTTCGTATTTAAATTGTCAAAGTAATTCAATATAACAAAAAATAGTGTTCCATTTAAAATTTGCAAGTTGGCGTCGTTTCCGAAATAACTGAAAGTGATACCTATTTCACAAATATTACAATAAATTGCATTTTTATGTATATACACTCATAACCTTTATGTATATACACTCATAACCTAACCTAAATTTCATTTTTCTAGCTCCTTTTCTACAGCCTTAGCTATGGCTTGGGTCACCCGGTATATCAAAACTTTCAAAACATCGATGTTGTCAAATGAATATTCAATCAATAGATTTTTCAACACCAATATTTTATTGAAGTTTGCACAAAACATCGAACATCAATAAATAAATAACAAAATATACTTTTTCTTAGACAATTTGAAAATGTATAGAAAAAAAGTAAGGAACTTCTGTTTGCTTCGCAATATTTGATATTTTTTTAAATTTTTCAAACACCAATATTTTATCGAAGTTCGTTGAATCGTAATATTTTAAAATTAAATTAAATTAAAAATACTGCATCATACAAACTATTCACACAAAACCTACCAATTCGAGACCTGTGCCTAGCAGTTGCCTTTGGTGTTTCAAGCAGACCATCATCAGACCGCGGTGCATCAGTCCTCAAAGGTGATAAACTTAGCAACCGTGGTGCATCGCCTTGTTTACGAAACCACCGCATTGTCTGTAAAGTAAATAAAAATATGTTAATAATCTACAATTACTAATTGTCATTATTTGTAAATCTACTTAATGAAACAGAAGTGATTTGCATGCCTTTCACCACTTAATTATATTCAAGTAATTATATATGAATGAGCCTTAAATTATTATATAATGTCATTGTAATATTTACTATTAACCTAAATTTATCTAAATGTGATTTATGTATGTAAATTGTTTAATCAATAATGCAAATCAAATACCTTTATTAAACTGGGGCAGATATTATAAGTTTTTTTTGGAGATTGTAATTGTGGGTAATTGAAATTGACAATAAATTGTTTGGTACCCATTGTTCTGTATTTTAGAATGCAATACTGTGTTATGCACCAATAATGACCAAATTGGGTTTTACGAAATAAATTAATATGTATAATATACCATAAAGTTTTCCATTAAACGATTTTCAGTGATGGTCAATTTGTATCGCCAAATAATTTCAAACAATATTGAAATGGTTGTAATGTGTCAAAAATAGTTAAGACATATTGTGAAACAATATGAATAATATTTAACTTTGTTTCGACGTCCTTCAATATTTATAGGAAATAATTTCAACGGCTTCTTAGAACTAGTCGCAAATTTAATTTTATTCAATTTCTTGAATACGTTTCGGAGGCAATGGCATTTTGGCACTGATGAAGGGAAGCGGTGTTGCTTCCGAAACGTATGCAAGAAATTGATTAAAATTAAATTTTGCACCTGGTCCAAAAAATATAAATATTCATTCTAAAAATAAAAAAACTAAAACTCCACAAAAATATGAAACAAATATTTTTATTATACTTATCATTTCTATAAATCAAATAATTATTGCCACATTAACAAGTTGTTATTGATAATAAATTTAGAATTTTATTAATTATAAATTGATTACTAACTAATTCAATTTCATCGTCATTATACTACTTATAAAAACAAATACATAGAATTAGATAAAGAAAAGCATGTTTAATATATTTTCTGTTATGATTTTGATTAATGTTATATTTGATGACATGATGAAATGCCGATAAAAATCATTAAGTATAATGCAAACAAATTAAGTTTGTTACTTTCTCAAATCATAAACAGATCTGAGCTAAGAAAATCCAAATCTACCGAAATGCGACTGCTGAACTTGTGTAATATTTACATGACCAATTAAATATTAAAGAACTTTTAGTTGCTATCTTTTTCGACTTAACTAAAGTATTTTATTCGCTTGTTTATGAATTTATTCTTTCAAAGCTGCACAACGTAGGCATTTGCAATATATATATATTTACAAGCCAGAACATTAGTAGTACAAACAATGCAAACAAAATCCAATAAGGTAAATATTGAACTTGGTGTCCCACAAGGAAGTGTATCTAGACCTTTATTATTTCTGATTTTTATTAATGATTTGCGGAAACATATAACAGAAGGATTTTTTTTAATTTTTGCTGATGATACAACTATTGTTGTTAGTGGTATAAACATAACTGAATTAAATGGAAAAATAAAACTAGTACATAAAAATTTTCAAAATTTGTGTGAAATTTATTATTAACCCTGAAAACACTTATTATAAACGTCCACAGCGTACAATACAAAAACAACGAATTAAATGGTAATGCTATCCAACTCAGTGATTCTATTACATTTCTTGAGACTATATAGTTGATGAAAAGTTAAATTGGGAGAGCCATATTGATATGCTGTCAGTTAAATTATATAGATGTTGTTTTGTAATCCGTCAATTAAAAAATAGCTTAACTCAATCAGTTCAGTTCTTATAAATGTTCTATTCATTAGCTTACTCAGTAATAAGTTACAATCTATTAGTTTGGAGACAACCGATCAACATAAACAGAGTATTTGTAATCCAAAACCAAATGATTAGAGTTATCTTTAATTTAAATTATATCGACACTTTTAAAACTAAAATTTTTAACGGTTCCATGTATTACATTACTTTTAAACAAATAATCAAAAAATTGGCCTGCTAATAGATTTAGTAAATATAAGGCACTTTTTGAGCCAGGCTAACTGGGCTAAATTGGAAGACAAGCTTATTATATTTTTTGTTTGAGTTGCTGAGCGCTATTGTATGTATTATGTCTTGTAATTATAACTACATATTATTATATGTTCATGTGTTATAATATTATTCCAATAACGTTTATTATGTCTCAATGTATTGTATATTGTATATGTGAACGTATCTAGAGCTTCTGTCGAAAAGAGACGAGATTAATCAAATCTCGATCACATCTTGTCGAGATTATAAAAAACATGATCTCGTCGAGATCTTAAAAAATCAATCTCGTCTTCATCTCGCCGAGATTCTGAACATATCAATCTCGATCTTGAATCTCGACAACATCTTGACAAAATTAAAAAAATATTTCAAATTTTACACATAATATATAATATAACATATTTATATTTATTAAATAAATTTTTATTAAAATAATAATTTTAATTCTAAATCTATTTAAACATTTCTTTACATGCGAGATCTCGTTTTGATCTCGTCGAGATCGTGATCAAGACGTCATTCTTGATCTCGATCTCGACCTTGCAAAAAAAATTTCGTCTCGATCTGGCATCGAGATCGAGACAAGATCGCGATTTTTCTCGTCTCGGCAGAAGTTCTAAACGTATCCTATGTATATATACCTTGGCTTAAAGAACAAATAAATACTTACTTACTAATAGAAACCAGAGCGCACGATTTGTGCAAAGCGTATATTTTGCAATTTTTAATAGAAAATAATCAAGTTAGCAATTATCGAGTATGACAATTATTCTTCAAAAACATATGGATTTGTTAACCTTACTTAATTTATTTGTCAAATATGAGTGTAAACAAGTTGTTGTCAACATAATATGTCAACAACATATGCAATTAATATTTGCAAAATTTTAACATATATTTTAAAATAAACATCAAACCTGTATCCTCAATTGAATCTATTGCATTCCTTAATTCAAATAAATCCTATATGATAGGTTTGTTGTCCAGTTTTGCATTAAATATAAATTTATGTATAAAACCATCTAAATCGACTTAACGGACCTCAAAATGGATATTTCCGTTAAAATCTCCATTTTGAAATTTTAAGGTGGGACCTATACTTTTCCATAAGGAAGGAAAAGTAAAAAAAAAACATTGGTAGTTACAATCTTAAAATAGTTTATGCAAATCTATGCATTAAGTAGAAATTGTTAATTAAAAAATAAGAATGTGATCGACAAAATGGTAAATGCAAAAGAGAAAATGCATGTAAAACTTATAAAAAAGCAGAAAACCTGTGGTGATGATGATGATTCATGTTAATGGGGAATATTTAAATAATTTATTTCAACAAATTATTACTTAATCTGGCTTTTTACGTTAATTAATATGATTTATCATGGTAATCGATTTAATTTTTGTAATAATTAAAATGCAGATATTTTAAAAACAAGTTAAGATAGCACCAATATAGTAAATCTCTTAGAATAGAACTACTTTACATTCAGGAGAGTCCAGATATCATAAACAACAAGGTACTTAATAAAAATCTACACCTGTAAGTGTATCTCGAGCTTAATAATAAATACGTAATTATATCAACTTTGTTTTTATAAATAAATTTATTTAAAAAAATATTAACATATAATAAGTAACATTTTAACTAATATCACCAGTTATTCCACTAAATAATCTATTTTTATTACTTGTTAATTTACATTAGTTGATTTAACCAATTTAGTAACTACTTACTCCCCGTCAATGGCGAACAGGTAAGTTAGAACACCCTGTATATTAAAACAATAAAAAAAATCATAAAAAATGATGTAAGACATCAAATAGAAACAATATTCCTACATATGCAATGTTGGCCAACAATGAAACAAAAAATTAATTAAATAATATGCAAAAAATGTATATGATATAATAGTTTCTTAATTAATAATCATCTAATGATGCCGTGAGAGAACACATTGCAAGAATCCGATTGTACACGTCGTACATTCCACACGTGTTAGCAACCAAATGAGATTATTATTATTGTCATTATTATTATTATTGTTCACCTCAAAAGTCATAAATGCTCTCTTAATTGAGAAATTAAAAAAATACTTACTTTTTTATATTTATAAATCACACCGCAAAGAATACCTAGAATTACGGTTAAGATTTAAGTTACCATTTGTTGGGAGAATTGTAAAACCTAACTTAATACAATATACATATAAATGAATTGCATGTTGCAAGCCACCACGGGGTTTCAAGTGCTATTTATGTACCACAAATTAATTGAGCTAGCATTTTCATATTTCATCTAAGCATATTCAAAAAATCTAGAGATTATTCAAATTTTTTTGTTTTTCATAACAACTAGTAACATTTGAGTTTTAATATTATTTTATCTGCAAATTGACATCATAATAAAATGGAATGGAATAGAATAGAATATTTATTTAGTGTCAATACAAAAAAAATACACTCGTCAGATACACAGGTAATAGCAATAACAAAATACTTAAATATAAAACAGTTAAAATATTATTTATAGAAAGATATTAAAAAATATACGTATTAAAAATTAATAGTACATTATTTTTCAGCCAAGCAGTTAGTTAATAGTATTTATGTATTTTGTTCATTGATCAATGAAAACGTATATTAATTTAATATACAACGTACATAAATTCAATGTACAACGTTCATTAAAGTGTTGGTAGATTCTGAACGTAGCTTTTAACTTTAATAGCTGCTCGCCACATAACGCATGCGTATTACTGCGTATTATTGTTTCTTTTTCAATTACCTATCCAACGGTAGAATAAATGACCTAGGGTCCCATTTAAAATTACAAAGTTAAATGCAGTTGCGCCCCCTAGCGGTCATTTTTGAAACCGTAAATATTCCCAAAAAAATCTTCAATTAGGCAAGTATATTTTTCCCAAAGTTGTAAGAAGTTGCATTTCTAGAAAAAACGACGTTGGACGATTTTTCTAGTATGGTCTGTATATAT
>JARJEC010161419.1:0-10599 GCA_030264575.1 Tachinus sp. AB-2021 | reverse complement strand
ATATAAATATATATATATATATTTTAGTATGTAACAAATCATTAAAAAGACCGAATTATATAAATATTTCTATTTCAATTTGTATTAAAATATAAAGAAAAGCCGTTTGATTTTTAGTAATTAATTATTACACATTTTTTAATGTTCTTTGCAGTTCTTTTAACAAACAAATGAAAAGTTGAAAGTATGAAGATTGATCTATTTGGTTTCTTCTACCATGAAGTGTCAGTTCTTTCTCCATTTTCTGTTAATTGATTCATCCTGATAAAATTGTATATTACATTATTACGGTTAAGAGCAAAAAAGTACTGTTTCGAATCTATGATCAAAGCTTGTCGCAAGCATTAATAACCAAATTATCTATGCAAATAACCACACAGCGCAATCCCAGTATTATTAGGGAAAACTGATACAAAAGTAAAAATATTTTTCAAGAAAATGAAAAATTAACATTTCTTAATTTCGTAATATTCAATTATTGATATTGAATTAAAATATGATGTAAAATAATTTAAATATAGATATATATATATATATATATATATATATATATATATATATATATATATATAGTTAGTAAATCATTCCTCTAGTTGCACAATAAATAGAAATATTGTTAAAAATCCCTTATATATTAGATACTTCATTAAAAGTAGCTCACACTAGTTTATTAAATGTACCTTGTACTACTGTTACACTACTGTCACAAGCTACCATGTCTATAAAGGATTTTTAAATAATTTTAAAAATGTTTCTATATTTTTCAATAGAAATGCTGTTTAGCTAGAGGTGCGATTTCCAAACCTTCTTTTAGTTTTTTTTTATAAAACTTGTATCTTGAGTTACATAAATATATTATTTTTTTCGATTTGAAAAACATGAAAACCGAGAAATGAGTGACACCCTAATGTATATACATATATTTTATTTTAAAATATTTTTGTTTAAATCAACAATTTGCTACTGTGTAAAAAGATCTTTGCTTTATACATCTATTCTAATAAGATCTCTGGCTTCGTTCCAATTATTTGTTATGATTATCGTGGAATTTGAATATAAATTATGTACCCTCGTAAATGCGTAGCTTCTTACAAAATTGTGGATAGCAGAAATTGGAAAATATGTTTGCAAATAAGGTTTAAAAAATCCGAAAATAGACGTTTCTTTAATTCTGTTCGTTTGATAAAATGAAGCCGATATAAATAGAGAAAATAAGATAAAATAACAAAAGAGTCTAAAAAATATGTCGGCGCAGCCTTGATTTTATAAATATAATAGAGGAAATGTCGCAACTTGCGTGGTATTTTTATTAACATTCTATTTTAGTGTAAATAATAATCAAGAGTAATATATTAAGTACATCGTAAATGATCGAAAAGTTGATTGGAAAAATATACACGAATTTATAGCCTACAGTCAAATAAAGTGACAAAATGGGCAAACCTCTATAAACATGTATAAATAAGACTTTATTTTGATATTTTAAATGGCGGTAGCTATTACTATGCAATAGTGCATTTTAACAAATAAAACAACTTTTTATATATCTTATCACAAAACTTATTATACCGTGACTAGATTCAACCAATTACCTAGTAATCATCATGGCAATAAAGACCGAACAATTTGTCATATCAATAATACTTTTACTTGTGATATTTTTGGTAAGCCAACTTATACGGACGCGTCTCTATTACTCCCAATAGACACAAATTTGCTGCTTATCACTCAATGATACATAGAGCAGCCTTCCATTTATAAAAAATGTTCTACAAAAAACAGTTAAGCAAAATTATTTCAATAGTTTGCAGCAACGGTTTCCCTCCGAATTTAATTAAAATGATTATCAATAAAAAACACTATAGCCTAACTAAGCAGTCAATTTAAAAAAAAATTAAAATAACCAGCCCAAAAAAAATATATCTCTATTTCATATTTTGGCAATACTTCGGAGTTATTCTCAATAAATTTAATTACCAAGTAGCTTTTAAAAATATCAATAAACTGTCCACCCTTTTATCCAACGCAAAAGACAACACAGACAAATTTATGAAATCCGGAGTCCATGAGTTAAGTGGTTCCACATGTGATGCTTGATATAAAGGATGGTCCACCTAATAAACATCAGGCATTTTTTGGGCAATGTCCTTGCACTTAGAGATTTAAGTTTTGGAAGGTGTAATATAGACTATTAAAGCTTCAAAAATGCAGACTTACAATTATCAGATCGTGTTTTGTTTAGTAGTAGTATAACTTTATAATTACAATATTTTAATAATTATTTATTTTATACAAAAATTTAAAAAAATACACAAAGTATTATTATTTATACAATTATTTACCAAATAACAAATATCATGAGCAATATAGTGTCGAGTATAAAATCTATTTGAGATTGGTACATTTATGATTCAGTCGGTGATTTAGTAGTTTATTAAATTATATTTATTGAGGCGGCATTAAAATATTAAAATTAAATTTTATTACTAGGAAACAAAACACGATTTGATAATTATATTCTGCACCTTTGAAGCTTTAATGTTCTATATTACACACTCTAAAACTCAAATCAGTAAGTTCAAGGATAACGCCAAAAATTGCCTGATCCTGCTTAGGTGGGCCACCCTGTAGGACTAACAGGAAGAAATTTTGATATAAGATTCAAAGAACACTACCGGTCTTTTGACTGTCTCATTCCGATACTACATTTGCTAATCGTTTTTTTTTCGAAAATAATCATTCTTTTCCAGACATTGATCAAATAAAAATTTTACATTATTGTAGTTAAGGTAGATAAATGAAGCTTGTTGGAATCACTTAATAGTTAATTCGGTCAACTTATTTAATGACCCGACTTATATCAATTATTCAAAATTATTTACATTTAATCTTTTTGCCGTATATAACCCTCATTAAAAAATTACTACACTAATCCCCCCTGTACCGAAAATGGTTGTTTAGCATGTTTAATCTAATATTTGTAATTATGATTAACCCCACTTTTTAATCTATACTTTCAAATTAAAAAGTGTTTTATATATTGTAATTCTTTTTTCCTTGAACTTATTAATCCTAATTACACGTAAAGCATATTTTTGTTATATATATATATATATATATATATATATATATATATATAAATATATATATACCTTGTTATTTTCCTTTCTTTCATATTTGTTTATATCACCCACCGTATGATGATGACCAGGTAATTGGTCGAAACTAGTCCCGAATTAATAAATTTCGTGATAAGATACATAAAAAGTTGTTTTATTTGTTTAGATATTTTATTTATTTCAAAAGTTTCATAGAATCGCGTGTATGCGAGCCAAGATATTCAAGGTAAAAAGGTCTCAAAAACGGTTTTTTGTTTCCCCTGTTCTAAATAACATTAGCTTCCACAGTTGACCTCCTAGCGTTAGCATACATAAGACCAAGCCTTTTAAACTCTTCGCGTTTTAACTCAAGAACGGTTAACTGTATAAAATAATGTCTAATCTAATACCAAACTTGTAGAAAATGTTATGCTCTACAAATTTTTTATATACCTTAAATGTCATTTAGAGCAATAGAAACAAGATATATACAAAAACGATTTGTGTGACCATTGATCTTCAGATTCTATGAGAATTTGGATCAAATTGTAATTTGATCAAATTACAATTAAAATGAATGAATGCGGTTCCTTAAAGCTGCTATATTTTGAATGCAAACTTTTATGGATATATTTTTATTGCACGAAATTTATTTAGTAGACTATTTTTAGAGCAAATGCTTCATTACATTTGTTAAATATATCTCATAGTGGTAGATATCAATTACTCTCATTTCTGTACATTTGTAGGTTTAGTTAATAATCTGACACTGACAGATATTAAATAATTTCCGGCTATGCCTTCAAAAAAGTCTTTTGGAAATCCTGCAAAATGCGACTCCAAGGCTTTTTCAAGTCGTCCATCAATAAGAACTAACGCCCTCTCAAGTGTTTTATGGGTTTTGAAAAGATAATTTTCAAAGGGGCGAGGTCAGTAAGGCAAATGTTCCTTAAAGCCGCAATCATTAATTATTTCTTGAACAATTCGTGATTTAAATAGCCTACCTTGTCGTGCAGAAGTAGAGAATAATTATTGTGTAGTCCCTTCTGGCATATACTCAATGATAGAGAGTTCTTATGAACTTACTGCATGGACTCTTGTCGTAGAAGATTCAAAAAGGTGTATCCAGGTCTAATCCCCATTTACAATTCTATAGAATAGTCTTCATTTAATCAGCGTGCCGACACTTACTTATGCCAAAATTTTCATGTAGTATTTTAAAAACATTTATTTCTGATATTTTTATCTTGCTAGCAATAACAAGAACTTTTACTTGGCGGTCAATTAACATCAAATCCTCAACTTTCTTGATGATTTCGCCAGTTTGTACTTCCAAAAGTTTTCCACATGTTGGATCATCATAAATGGATTCCCTGCCCTATTTAAACTGGTTGCACGAATATTTGACTTGGAAATAACACGGGATAGTTTCTCCGTATACTGCCATCATTCATTCATTCTTTCATACGATTCTTTTTGGCTACTACATTATTGCTATAAAAATGTCATGACGCTTCTGTGTTCAAATTGCAAATCACTAATTTTCACCTCTTTAAACTAATAGAAAAATAACAAATTTGAAGCTATTGAAACCAAACTTGCAGACAACACTATAAAATGTCAAAGGAACTTGTCATAAGAAAATTATCACAACTAGCTAGGTAAATAACACAAAATATTCTCCACGTACATATAATGCCAAAAAAAGTATTCACAACTTGATTATGAGGTAATATAGTACAAAGTTCGAGTTGGAGCGCGAATACATTAAATCATTTACCGGTCATTATCAGTTACATATAATCGTTATAACTCTATGTCAATATTTACTATTCACAAGTCCGTTAATGTACGTATATATTAACAGGGAGTAAAATACAAAGCTATAAACGATTAATTTAACATTCATCAAATAATACAGAAGAAAGAAGCCAACATAGATCATCGTAATATCGCGATAAATCGCACTCATTAACATTAATGTATCATAAAAGTATTGGAGTGTCTACTTGTCCAAAGGTAGGATGAACCGCAAATTAAGCATCGTGCATGCGCCATCGATGCGGCATTGTGTCCAAGAGACATACTAAAATTATATTACAGAAAAAATTAAATGTTTTACCCTTTTGCAGTTGTACAATTCGCCGTTGCAGACCAACAGATTCTGAGGATACTGGTGTAATTGCATCGGCTGCATACCATAAGTACAATCAACAATTGTTAACCTGTGGAATCCTATGCAGCAGTTCTAAAAATTAATTTTAAAAATACAATATGGTTTTCTTTCAATCTTAATACGTTTTTACCTTTATCCTGTTATCGTATTCAATCCTCCAAGCGTCCGGTCCTCTGTGTGTAATATTTTTAAATGTACTTCCGCAGTGTACATTTAGATTGCATTGCAATCCAAACACAGCCCAAATTCCACACATATTTTACGCTGTAACAAATAGAAAAGCAATATGTTATTTTTAATACTTATATTGTTTTATTGTTATATTAATAAATCATCAAATATAAATATTTCACAATAATTGAAAATACAAAATAACTGTCACTAATGTCAAACAATAATTAAGATCTATCGTATTCGATGTTACTGGATAAAAGTAACCATGAAAACCCTGATTACCTTATTAACACGTTAGATTTAAAAAAACTGTTACTTTTTAAACAAAAAAAAAACATACAATAATGAGAAATAACTTCAAGGCCAACTTCAACAAACACTGTCACTGGCTCTTAAAAATGTCGATTCCATATTTTATAGTATTGTACAATTTTTAGCAGGTGTATGGGTTTTTATTGGTAATGCTAGAAGATAATTTTTAGAATGATTATTTAATTAGTTCTTTATAAAAAGTAGAAATCTAGGATGGAGATAAAATTTCGTTTTTCCAACAAATTGCGTTTAGCGTGTTTAGAGAAAAACATTTTGATTTAACTTAATGAAAATTTGATCCCGGTAGGCGTCTCTCTGCCGCTTAGCAATCCTCATCTTTTATATCGTATCCAATGCCTAAGGGCGCTTTTATGCACGCGTTTTCTATCGCGTTTTTTAAAGACATTGATATAGAGCAATGTCTTTATGCATCGACGACAGTTTATCGCCCGTCCTTGAATACTTGGCGATTTGAATTTCTGTCATTTGGAAATACAAAACGCGTGTACAAAAGGCATCGACTTCAATCGGTGCTTTTATGCAAATGCGTTCTGTGGCACGGCAACAAACTCAATGAAATTTGTTTTGGCAGTTTACATAGTGCGTGTGAAGGTACTGCTGCTGATATGGAATACATCGTACACTCCAACGTCTTTGTCGTCTCTTTTTTATAATAATATTTTTATATAGCAAATACAAAACACATGGATCGATAATGTGTTGACTTCATTGTTGTAATGTCTGCACTCATTTTACACTTTTTTATTTGAAAGCGGAACGCAACAAGAAACGCGTAAGAAACGCGTGAACAAAAGTTCATTAGAAAACGCGGCGACATTTGTCGCGACAGAAAACACGCTGTATAAAAGAGGACTAATACACCCCAAATACTATTTACAGTTACCTAAATCTGGAGTGCATAGTTTTGAAATGTGTTATTTTAACGCAAGCGGTCTAGGATAAACAAGGCAACGTAACCTATCACTATTATGACATTTGACACAATATCGTAGATAGTAAGCGTATGACGTCATAAAAGTCAATTTTAAACTAGCCCCCTTGGAGTGTCTGAGACAGCCGAATATCTATATTCTATTTCTGAATACAGCTATCTCCAGAAAAACATTTTACATGTTTGGTACTGTGTCTTTGCATTTTTTCATGACAAACTTTAGAGGGAATAAGTTTAAAAAATCTAATATTAAACTTTTTACATAAGAATATTTTTCAGAAAAATTTATTATTTCTATATCGATAATTATTAAAAAAACCCAATTTCAAAATTTTTGATAATTTGTAAAAAAATCATTATTGGATATTTATGATTATTTATTAAATTGACGTTTTTAAAAATTTATAAAAAATTATTCAGATTTTGCTAGTAGTCTAAATTTTTAAAAACGTTAATTTAATAATTAATCAAAAATATTCAATTATTTTTTTTTTTTAATTATCAAGAATTCTGAAATTATAGATATAGAAATAATTAATTTTCTAACATTTTTCTGAAAAAAATAATATTAAATAAAAAATGCAATTTTACTCAATCAATTTTTAAATTTATTCAATTTTCATAAACTATAAAAAGCATTAGAAATTAAGTTACACGCGGAAAGTATTCCTTACTTCAATGCAATATAGAAGTCAGTTAGGTTGTGTTAGGTTAGGTTACACACGTTAATCATTCCTTGCTTCAATGAGTATTTCAAGTCCGATAGGTGCACTGATACATTCTCGTAAAGAGACCAACGATTGTCCGAATTTGATTTTTGTCGCTTGTACTAACGTGAAATTAGATAAGGTGACTAAATAAATTGAGATAAAAAACACGATAGCTTTATATCAAAACAGAAATTAGAGATTTTTGAAAAAATTATATATTAACTGCTCATGTAATTGACGAGTTTAGTGCTACCGCAAGTAATAATGAAGTCAAAGTAAGTGGTTGTGTGCCCTTCTTGTAAACGATGTAAGAAGCTAGACTAGCTGTCTAGAACAACCAATAGAATTTACAGGCAACCAGTATCCCAAAGCTTATCTAGCAATAGAATTTAAAAAAATCAAGTAAAAAGTTTATAATCAACTATCCAAATCGACAACGTTCAACGGGCAACGATCAAATGCATACAATTGTTTTACTCCTCATAAGAGATCATCAGTGCGCCTTAGTGATTTCCGCATCGCATAATTAATTAACTAGTTTAGTGCCACCGCAAGTATTAATGAAGTCAAAGTGAGTGGTTGTGTGCCCATCTTGTAAACGATATAGAACAGAGAAATATTTAAAATTTAAAAATAATTCGATTTTTTTAATATATTTATTAAAATAGTTTTCAATAATGTTTAATAATTAAAACGAATCTTTTTAATGAGAAAGTGTTTTTCTTAAAATTTTTTTAAATGTACGATTATTTTATATTTGTAGTAACAATTAAGATTTGGGTAATTTATACAATTGTTAAAATATTGCATGCTAAAGTTTAGTGAATGTTATCGGATTTAATTATATTCCCGTGTGGCCCACATTTTTCCTGCCAAGGTCAAGTTCATAATATAAGCTATTGAGTGCATACGCATACTAACAAAAAAATTCAAATTATATGTTATATTTTTATTTGTATCGACAATCAATTATTAAAAAAATGTAAAAAACCATTTTGTTTTCCAACATAATGGTAGTGCAAAAATAGTTTTCAATTGATTATTTAATTACTTTCACACACACATTATTTGGATGTTTTGCATTTTATTATCTTGTAAATATTTGTTCACCTTTGCACTGTCTTATTTATTATTTAGGTTGAGTTTCAGAGGAATTCGTTAAAATTATAACAAATTATAGTATCGTATGTTAGGCTACCCATATAACACTCACGCTCAATAATAGGCAACATACTTTTATATTTATATAGATTTTTTAAAACAAATTGTATTAACATTTTTCATAATTAAGAATCATAAGAATAAAAGTAATCAATTGGTATTTTTAATATATTTGTTATAATAATTATAATAAATAAAAGACCGTTACGAGCACGTTCCAGCTGAATAATCAATTTGAAATTGTTCCTCGTGTTTAGATAGCAAAATGAAACCATAATCAATAATAGTTGATAGTTTAGGAATTTCGACTGGCATAGTAACCAGTTCGTATTAGTAATTAATTATTTATGCAAAGAACAGCAAATATATTATGTTAATTCAACAGCTGATAAAACATTTAAATAAAATAATGCTACGTATTTAATTTTACTTTGCGGAAACTAATTTCGTCAGCATTGAAAATTAATCAAATAAAGTTATTCTATAAAATATAATAATATAGCCTACCTAAATTATCAATTGTCTTCAGTGCTGCTTAGGAAAATTGATTTGAACCGGGAACCCCGCCGTCTGGTGAATTATCAACGATTAAATAACTTCCAGACACGTCGAGTTTGCGTTTTATAGAACATTGACTGTATGCGAGACGATCAACGACACTCGCCGCTCTGAATATCAATAAGTTGGAAGGAGACGGGAGTATACATTGCAAACCATAACTATAAATGATGCAATATGGGACAAGTATAGGGTCATCTTTTACATCTTGTAAAATTATTATTTGATTGAATTGTAATTTTATAAGTCTAACGAACTATAAAATTATTGAATTGAATTTAATTGATACAATTGATTCAAAGTAAAAATATTAATAATAATATAAAACACGTGTAGCATATGTTTTTTAATTTTAAGTATAACATAACCATATTTGTTTCTTGGTTTGACCATTATACAATACTTTCGAATGATTTGAATGCTATTGTATATTAAGAAATTCAATTACAATACAATGTGTGTATAATTTACAATAAATAGTATAATTAATAATAAATAGAAAAAGGCAATGAACAATCTAAATGACAATATTTCCATATGGCTGCGTACGTCATTAATAAACTTTTTAAAATTTATTATTGAAGTAAAAATTTTAAAAAATGTAACCTTTCCAATACCAACGTACATATTTTATCCACATATTTGCAATAACTTGACACGGTTTGCGACAGTTGCGCACAATTCCTGAACGCCTTCATTCGTATGAACGAACCATATTTTATTCTATGTATGAACTAACTGGTTTTCATTTGTGTAACTGAACTAAAACTTTTTATTCTATCTATCTATCTTGCAAAATTGTTTAAAAAATAAATTAAAATTTAAACCAAATAAATGAAAATGAAATATAATTGAGAAAAGCTACAAGAACAAACATATTATCTACATATATTATAAGAAACTAAATAATATAACAATAAACAAAAATAAGTACGTGATGGCACGTTTATGTAGTTTAATTGCTTATGTCAATGAATGAAATTTAAATTGTTCCGTTTTCATTATCTCAAACTGCTCAATTCGTGTCAAGTCATAATAAAAGAGCTTACAATAAGTCACCAAACTTAAAACAATTCTTGTAAGGTAAAGGTATGCCAACCACTGCTTTTTGGTACGTGTTTGAAGTATACGTTTCAAAACTGTGGAAAAAGTGTCCGTTTATATTATTGTAACGTTTATTTTTGGCGGGAAATTTGAAAATCTTCAGTCATTGTTAATACCATTGTTTTATAAAAGTAACAGAAAATGTCTATTTTTGAACGTTAAAAAATGTAAACAATTTGACAGTCTGACAATAAATTATGAGTTTAAACACTCACACCATATTCTAAATTAAAAAAGGAAATAAATAAAATTATATGAATTTTGATTTACTGTGACCTCATTTTTATGATTTTTGCGCTTGTAAATTTACGTTCACCAAATGTTGATCGCTAAGAATGATTTGTCATTATTTTG
>JARJEC010161376.1:0-19046 GCA_030264575.1 Tachinus sp. AB-2021 | reverse complement strand
TCATTACTCAATTTAAGAGAGCCATCGGGGGCTAGGCCATCGATCCAAGCAATTAAAGCTGAAGAAGGCGTAGGAGGTTCCGTTGCTGGGGCTATGACTCTGACTTTTTGACCGCGCCAAAAAAGTATTTTTTCAGCCTCGGAAACAATTTCATTTATCGACCAGTATTTGAATTTGTTATTATACAGCACAATAGCTTGTTTGACCAGATAAAGCCAAACATCGGCAACTGCGCCTAAAAAAGGCAACGCAGCCGGTGGCGGTGCACCTTCTTCTCGCTCATAAAGCCAATCGCCTTCTGGAGGGCTGATAAGATTAAGCCCTATTCCGGCCACAAGGCCCGCCGCCTTTGATTCTAAAAGTATGCCCCCGACCTTACCGCCTTGCCTTGAAGGGGCAAGGCGCCGTCGTAATATCTTAGATTCGCTAGCGCCTCGGTCGGGAAATGAACTTATCACCTCGTCACCGCTATATATTATATCGTTCGGCCATTTAAGATGAAACTTCTGAGCCCAAGAGGGTAGGGTGACTTTGGAATATTTGTTATTTACCATCGATTCAGCCGAAAATTTAATTACTTGGTCCCTCACTGGGTTTAAATTGCTAAGCGCTTCAATCAAACAATAGGCTAAAGCTAGGGAAGCTCCTTCTGCTTTAAAAAAGCCTTCGACTGGCAAGCGTAAAGCGGCGTAGATGTGCCCCGGTGGCGACTGCCAAACACGGCCCATTCGGCCTCTTCCAGCGCTTTGGCTTTTCAATAACACAGAGCCCCAAGGGGGCAAAGCATCTTTCTTTATAAGTTCCCAGGCGACATCCATCGATGAAAGGCCTTTTTTGCGTATAAAAATAGGATATCTTGCCCCTTCAACTTCAACAAAGGTAGTTTCTTCCATTAACATATTTATTGCCTTAAAGGGC
This sequence comes from Tachinus sp. AB-2021, assembly GCA_030264575.1. Lineage (NCBI taxonomy): Eukaryota > Metazoa > Arthropoda > Insecta > Coleoptera > Staphylinidae > Tachinus > Tachinus sp. AB-2021. The sequence goes on along the minus strand of JARJEC010161376.1, from coordinate 18,128 downwards.
TATTGGTCTATCGTAAGCTAGCTTATGGGCTTTTTTCATTTTCGTGTTGCCTGCCCCACAAAGGGCCTTGCTCTGCCGCAAGATTTTAGATTTACTAGAGTCTTGGTCGAGAAGTGAGCTTATCGGCTCCTCACTATATAATTACGGGCTTTTATTAAATAATTGAGGCGACTTTCATCATCTTTTTGTGAAAGTGGGCTTTCCCAAGCTGAAAGAATCACCGCTACGCTGTTTGTAGGCCCGTCGATGGCCACCATCTGGCCATAAATTCCTGAAGCAAAGAAGATGTCTTCATTGAGTAGGTGCCATTGATAACCATAATTATGGCCCAAAGTGGGTTTGGTCGCCTCTTTAAACCAAGCTTGAGGCAAAACTTTAGAACTGGCGGCCGAATTATCTGACTTAAGCTCATCTAAAATAAACAGCCCAAAACGGGCATAATCTCTCAAAGTCATGCTCAAGCAACAACCGCCCAACTCTCTATTTTTAGCGTCGAGTGCCCAAAATGCGCTGGCCTCCATTCCGCAGGGTTGCCATATTTTTTCAGACAGATATTGAGCCAGTGGTTTTTTTACCGCCTTCATGACAATTAGGGCTAAAAGATTACTTTCCCCTGTTTTATAGGAAAAAGATTTGCCGGGCTTAGATGCCCGAGGCAAGCTGGCTAGGGCGGCCAGAGGATCTTCTACCCCCAGCCCCATAGCCAAACGGGCGGTGTCAGATGTCGGGTCTGTATAAGTTTCGTTCCACTGAACTCCTGAGCTCATGTTTAAAAGGTGGCGGATCTTCACCCCATCATAAGCGCTTCCCTTTAATTCCGGTAAATATTTTATTACCTGATCGTCAAGGTTTAATAAGCCATCTTTAACGGCGGCTCCAACTAGGGTTCCACTTATGGACTTGGCAACTGAAAAACTGGTCCAGCGGTCTGAGGCTTTAAAACCTAGGGCATAACGTTCCTGTATTATTTGGCCCTCATGTATAAGTAGGAGCCCAACAACATTTCCATTGTTTATAAGTTGTTCGCTTAAAGCATCTAAATCGCTAGCTAATTGAAGCATTGCTTGAGAGGAAGCAGTTTTAAGTTCACGAGGCTCTTTGCCAGCAAGAACTTCGTGAACAGAAACGATTTTTTCAACATTTTTAAAGCCCTGCAAGCGTTCTTCTTGTGTCCAGGTAAATACCTTGCGGGGGTCAGGCATTTTTTCCTGATTTAAAGAAATATTTTTACTTTGAGCAGTGTGAGACGATAGAAGTAAAAAGACTGTTAAGCAGGTAGCTAGGTATTTTATCAATGTGTTTTCCTTCTAATTTCCTTAAATTTTCTTAAAAAATGATGGAGAGGCAATTAATTAACTTTGATATCGGTGCTTAGATGGCGCTTCATCACAATAAAAGACCTAGCGCCTTTAAAGTGGTGAGGAGGCGATAAATTAACTTCTTGCCTGAGGCGCTTTGAATCTAAAGATATTGCGACGGAGTAAGGCCTATTCAGGGCCTAGATAATAAAATTTTGCCCGACAGCAAAATAGCCAAGGCGGCATTAGTGCCGCTTGGCTGGCTATTTTTTAGAATTTTGTGGTGGGGAGGTGATAAATTCACTTCCCAGCCAAGACGCTGGCGAATTTAAGACATTAAGGCTACGTAACGCCCCTTCAGGTCAAAAAGTAGGCTGAGTGCAATAGAGGATTAATTGACTACAGCATTTTAAAGCTCAAGCAGCTAATTCCTCTGCCAGCACATTTATCATTGCCCAAATGCCATCTAGGGCCAAGTGGTAATGGGCATAAGAATCAAATGTATATGTGAGCTCAGCTGGGTATTCATCATCTTCTTCATAAAATATGCAAGCAACTGCAATATTAGGAAGAATTTTGCCTTGGCAACAATAAGATGAACCTTCAGAATTAGACTGCATGCCTAAAAGCGAAGCTTTTTTTAAAAAATCGCTTGCCTTATTAGCAAATTTTTCAGTAAGTGGCGAAGTAAGGAGAGTGTGGGGGCCTGTAAAGAACATTTCTCCCCCATTTAATTCACGGTAACCGACCATCCGTCCAGATAGCCCTAAGTCCTGAGCTTTGGCCAAATAGCTTAAAAGAACCATGCCTTTTTGAAAACCAACCGCCAGATGATCCGCTGGGCCTTGAATATCCCTAGCTTTCAAATCTACTACATAGTCGCCGTTCATGTAAGTAAGGCGGTAGCCCTTATCGGGCAATATTTCAGCGCCCGAATTTTTAGCGACTATATCGGGATCCAGAGACTCTAAATCTTCCCATAGAGTGGCTGAAAGATTAGAGATAGATCTAAAAATATTAACGTCTTCTGGGCTCATTGCAGTCAACTCTAGCAACAACCGCTGCAGCCGCCGCAGCCCTCATCTTGGGACACAAGAGATTTTTCGCTTTCCACTACAAAGCCAGAATCGTGTCCATCATCTTTAAAGTCAATATTTACTTTGCCAATTAGTTCATAGAGCGAGGGAGCCATAAAAAGCTCTAAATCTCCCACACGTGTTAGCAAGTCATCACTATTGGGTTTATCTAGAGTTAATGAGATTTGTCCTCCACCGCCACAGCAATCACTCTCGGGTAAATAGACCCTGACCTTGTTTTCTACTTTATTCTCGCTCAAATAGGCTGTTAATTTTTCTTGAGCGACCGGGCTGATACTTATCATAAAACTTTCTACCTTTTAAGATCTAAGGGCGCTATTTAGCGCAAATTAATAAGGTTTTACCCTCTTAAGCGAAGCGCATAGCGGCTAAAGAGGGTAAATATCAAACGAGCTTACACTTTAAATTTGCTTCTATTTTCATGATGAAGGCAAAGGAAGTGTAGGAGGAGGCGCCGGTTGTGAGGGCGCATCATCTGTGCCTGTTTCAGGTTGATCGCTGGAACCTGAACTGTCTGGTTGGGCAGTGCCCGTATCATCTTGGGCTATGCTGGCCGCAGTGAAAGTAAAAGTCATAAGTGCGCAAAAACAAAGCGCTAATGCTAATTTTTTCATTTTTAATACCTTGTAAAATAGTTTTTTGTGAGTTAATAAACATTGCAGATGACAAAAACTACTTTCAACGCCGGAAGGGCATTGCTCCGCTGCAATGTTTTAGACTAACTTAAGTCTCGGCTGAGAAGTGAATTAATCGCCTCCTCACCGCTAATATGGTTAAAGTTTAGCATTTTATTTAAATGCATAAATCCACCTTAACTTTAGATAAAGTATACTAGACTTAAACGGCCATTACAAGAATATAAAAGGGGCCGATTTAGGTAAACGTGTCACAAGGCTTGTTGTATTTAATATATTTTAGTCTGCTTATAAAGAATTTTTACACTCAGTATTAAATTATTTTATACATAACGAAAGTTCTATATCTGTGAATTAAATTGCTGTGGCGTAAGTGTCTGAAATATTGTATGTTTTTGTTTTACAATTTTGTCGAGGTGTTGGCTTCTTAATTGCAAGTATACTTTATGCTCCTCTCGTGTATATTTAAGTGTAGCGGAGTGTTTAATGACATAAAGTTTGACGTGTTTAATATTGTGGGGCTGCTAAATATTTTTAATAATGATTAAAATATTTGTTGAATATAGGGGTTGGTTTTATGTTTTCAATTAAAAAGATATCTATCGGTGGGAGTGGGGAGGGGATATTGGGCCTCAGCTCGCCATATTATGGTAAGCGACTAAATCGTTTTAGACGAGGTGTGACGCTGATAGAGCTTTTATTTGTGGCTCTTATTATGGGTTTTATTGCTAGCGCCGCTCTTCTGATTCTTAAAAATACAGCGATACATGAAAATAGGCAGCGAGAAACTGTAGACCAAGTGCAAAATTTGAGAGCAGCTTTTTATAAGGTTGCCCGTGATGTCCGTATGGCTGGCAATGGTCTGCTTATGCTTGGCGCTGATCGAGTGCAGGTTTATGTTGAGCCTGATTCGTTGAATGATGGTACAGGCACGGCTCCGGGTTGGTTTCGATATAAGGATGCTGCTGATTATGGGGTGCGCGCTATTTATGGAACCAATGGCGGAAATCTGCCAGCTGACGCCGATACCCTTACTATTTTCAGAACCGATGCTGACTCTGTTGCGCCAATGGCTCACCTTAGGTCTGATTTTACTCCGGGCACTACTAGTAAAATATCTTTAATGGAGTCTCTTGCGCGAGACACAGATATTTCCGATGGAAATATAGTTGCTTTGGTTAGTGGGCCTACAGTATTGATTATCGAAGCTAAGATCGGATCATTAGCCCCCACTTTTAATGAGCTTGACGTTGGCGATAGATTTAGGCCTGGTGCAGCTATGGAGCAACCGGCTGGCTTTGTTTTTAAGGCTGGCAGTGAGGTTTATAACCTCAAAGACGTTACTTTTGTAACGTATTATCTTGATAAAAGCAATTTACGCCTAATGGCTAATTATCATGATGCAGCTATTGATGATAAAGACCCGGGCACTGGCAGCAGCACTAAATTTGTTGCGGTGGCCAACAATATTGAAGATTTTCAAGTGGCTTACTTTAATGTACGAAATGGAGACCCTATACCCGGACCACCTTCTTTTAATACTGGTGATCCTCTTCCTTTTGGTATAAGGCTGGGTATGGTTTCACGCTCTGCCTCAAGTATTTATGATCTGGATGGCCTAGGTAACGCAACTATAGGTAAGCCTGTTGAGATTTTAGGGCATACTGGGGGTACCGACTCAGGTTTTGCTAGGCGTGTTATGATTGAAGATATAAGCATTAGGAGTGCGGTGTCCGATTAAAATAAAAACTAGTAGCGTTAAAGATGTTCTACAGCTTTGCCCGAAGGGGCACTGTCTCGCCACTTAATTTAGTTTAGGCAGGCAATCCGTTTAATTTGTCTCGGAGTAGTGCACCGATATTGTATCCCTTGGCAGACCGAGATTATTGGCATGCTCATTATTATCCAATTCTTATATTTAGATTTAGACTGGGGTCGCTTGTTATGAAGAAATGTTCTTTTAAACCAATAATACATCATAAAGGTTTTACTTTGCTTGAATTGCTGGCTGCATTGGTGATCTTTGCAATATTGGTTCTTTTGGTAGTTCCCGCTTATACAAGCATTATCCCTAGATATCAAGCAAAGAGGGCCGCTAACTCTGCATCGGGTTTAATGTTTATGGGGCGAAATTTGGCGGCCAGCACCAATAAACCTGCAAGAGTAGTAATTGATTGCCAAGTAAGCAATGAACCTTGCAGTTTAAGTTTATATTCAGCCGTATATGATGACAAGGGCAAGTTAATTAGATGGATTGAAATGCCTGACTCTTTGAGGCTTATGAATATAGATATTGAAGTAAAGCCTGCCGCATCTGGAGTTACGGCGACAACGTCAGTTAACAATTTATATTGGGCCGTTTTTTTTCCAGCAGGGCAGGTTGAGGCTTCTCATAAGCCTATGAAACTGTCTATTCAAGCTACAGGCATGCCAACTACAGCTTGGGAGCTTTTTGTTAGTCAAACTGGCGGCCGTATTTCCTTAAGCCGTAGTTAATGGGTGAACTTATGTTTGGTTTTTTTACGAAATTAGCTAAAAATGTTTTTATTAATTTCAAGCAGTTATCTGTAAATACTGCTTTTGAAAGTGAAAAATGTTTAGATAAAAGCAAAAAAATTAAAGCTATGCCAAAAGGGATGAGCATGATTGAGCTTTTGGCTGCCTCTGTAATTTTGGCTATAGGCCTTTCGGCTATTATTCTGCTTCAAGTAGAAACCGTGCGAAGTAGTGATGTAACAAATGATGCGAACATGGCCTCATTTTTGGCTGAATCCCACGTGGAATGGATGCGTGTTATAGCCCCGGCCCGCGTTTCCACTATGGATGGAGAAACAGTAAAATTAACCTACAGTGGTTTGCCATGTGAAAGCGGGGTAACGGAACCTTGTTACTATATTCGAACTACTACAGTGGTGCCCGGAGTGCCGCTAACAAGCGCCATGGCTGTTAAAGTAAAAATTTCCTGGCCAGAGAGTATGCCCGCTGCAGGGCAGCATGATTTTAATTATTATACAGTAATTTCAAAAACAGGTTTTTAATTAAATATTTTATTATATTGAGGGCAAGTGGGCTACAAAAATGAAGGATGCTTGAGTGCTTCAAGTCGCAAAAATAAAACTGAAAGATAATTATTTTTCGCTTGTAAGCCGATTTTAATCACTGCCCGAAGGGGTAATGTGTAACCTTAATGTATTTAATTCGCTAGCGCCCCGGCCGAGAAGTGATTTATTGCCTCTTCGCCGCTGCACGTCGTTGGCGTAATGGCCTCTGGCTTTAGAATATAGAAAATGGAAGTGTGCTTATGTCTTACGGGAAAAAAAAAGAAGAGGCTAGGGGAATGGTGCTAATATTTACTTTATGTATATTGGCAATTTTGGCGATTTTAGGTGCTACAATATTTTTGAGCGTTAAAGATAATATGCAAACCTCCACTGATCTTCGAATTAGCCGAGATGCTTTTCTTAAAGCAGATATGACGTCCCGCATGGCAATCTTTTTAGCCAGAGCATCTAATGCCCCTGATACTGGGTCGTTATCCGATACTATAAAAATAGGTGGAGTTAGCGGCGAGCCTCAATATTCGGTTGAATTGAACAATTTTACTATAAGCGGATTTGGAGATTTTGATGAAGGCAAGGTCACCAACGAAATGTTGAAAAATCACCACCTTGTAGCCATGTTGGCAGATAGTGCTAATCCACCTCAACTTAATGTTTTTTATGAATATAGCTCTTCTTCAAGGCAGCTTGTGGCAACAGCCTCGGTTGCTAGGGCTGCGGTTCAAAGTGGTGCTGGCGAAGGAGAGGGATCAGCCCCTGTAATTTATTACTTTGTCACCGCTGACGGGCGTATCCCTACCCTAGGGCAAGGAAGCGCAGGTGCGCCAGAAGATCCTTCAAATTATTTTGCCGGTGACGTTAATGCTAAACATTGCATAATTACGTCTATTTACCGAGATATTGCTTATTAATATAAAAATTAATAAACAAATTCTGGAGATTTTATCTGCCTGATTTTATATTTATAAAAATATGTTTTATTTTATCGAAATTGAATTATATAAATTTTTATTTAAATTAGTTTGATATCATTATTGATTTGGCACTTAAGGAGGCCAGGCGATGAAAAATAAATTGTTGTTGCTTTTTTTAGCCATAAGTTTTGCGGTTTCCGCACCAGTAATGGCTCAGCCTGGTTCAGGTGCAGAGGCCATTGCTAGATATTATTCAATTCCATTTTGGCTTGATGGGCAGACCGTGCCGCACGTTATGCTGGTTCTTGAAAGAGACTGGAAAATGTTTTATCCAGCTTACAACAGTTTAGCTGACCTTGATGGCGACGGTGCTTTGGATATTGGTTTTAACCCTAACGCAACTTACGTGGGCTATTTTGATTCCGACTCTTGCTATAGCTATAACGAAAGCGGTATAGCTAAATTTGTTCGTCATAGTGATGCCAGCCCACAAAGCCAGTCTGATGCCAACAGCTTGGCCCCAAGTGCGATAAAAAGTTCAAGTTTATCTTATCCTGCCTCAAAGCATGGTGTGTGCGATGCTAGTTTAAGTAATGCAGGTGGTAGGGGGCTGTGGCACGGCAATTGGTTAAATTTTGCAATGACCAGCCGCATGGATGCTATCCGAAAGGTGCTTTATGGTGGTAGGCGTGTGGTTGATGATCTTGACTCAACTTTATTAGAGATGATTTATATTCCTGGTAATTCGCAGGTATGGGGTGGTGAACTTTATGCCGATAACATTTGGGAAAGCTATGCCCCTTCTTCACCTTGGTATCATATCCCTAGTTTTACCGGTTATACTAAGCCAATTGACGGGACTATGCATTTTTGGGCTCGAGCCAGTAAGCATTGGACAAATCCTTTAAGCACTTCTACCGCTATACCTTCAAATGTCGACCATTACACCGCTATAGAATCTAAGTATCCTCTATTTAGGTTTGTGGCCAATCTCCCCAGCGCTAACCTGCATCCATCATTAAAAACACCAATTAGAATATGGGACTGGGTTGGAGATCATAGCAGTTATGGTAGCCTACCCCATGATGGAAACCTAGCCAAGTCTAAAAATACCGCTGGCGCAAATAATAATAGTTTTATGGTGACTGGCCCAAGTGGCACTAGAGTTGTGGGAAGAAATTTTAACGCCAGAGTTGAGGTCTGTCAAAAAGGTAATATTGGGCCCAATGAGGGCTGTAGGGCTTATGGCAGTAATTTTAAACCTATAGGTTTATTGCAAGAATATGGTGAAAATGGCAGAATGTTTTTTGGTTTATTAACCGGTTCACTTCAATATGAACGCGTAGATGACTACCGTGCTGGAGCGGGAAAAGGACATAAAGAAGGCGGCACCCGCTTTAGGGGGGGAGTTGTTCGTCACCATATTCAACCATTTAATAATTATATTGACACAACGACCGGCCAGATAAAGCTGGATAGTCAAGGCGCAAGAAGCGGAATCATAGCAACTATAGATGGGCTTTCGATAACTGGCCTTGGCAAAAGATATTCAAGTGATCCTTATGAAATATATATTAATGGCAGCCAAGCAGGTAACCCATTGGGGGAAATGGTTTGGGAAGCTACGAGATATTTAGTTGGTGGCGGCAAAAACCCTACCGCAGCTGGTGGAGATTACACCACAGCTGGTGGGCTACAGCCTGTTTCTCAATATTTACCTGTAAATAGCAACCAGAGCAATGCTAAGGTGGAAGAATCAGTAAAAGACCATAATGGCTCCCTTTATAAATTGCCCTATTTGCAATCATGGGATGGAAGGCCTAATTTAGGTGGTGGCGCTAGCGACTGCGTAAAACCCGTTGTTTTAGTTATTAGTGAAGTTTATCCTGACCATGATGATGACAGCTATGCAAATCAGGCTGATTTTAACAGCGTGCCGATAGCTAAATCTTTCTCCGGTGGCAGTACAAAAGTGCCTTTGTTATTTTCTATTAATGAATATCTTGATGTAATAACAGACAATGAAAAAATATCAGGCTCTAAAACCCTTGACCCCAGCAAAGAATATTTTTATCCAGACAAGGCTAGAGGGCTGTGCACTTCAAGGCCATTAACCGGAGGGCTTAAAGAGGTTTATGGGCATTGCCCTTCAGAACCCAGCCTTGAAGGTTCATATACCGTGGCTGCAGTATCTTATTACGCCCATACTCATGATTTTAGTGCTCTGGCTGGAGGAGATAAAGCTGAGAGAAATGTTGATTTGTATGCGGTGGGTATAGCTGGAAACTTTCCAGATATAAATATAGAAGTTGATAGCAGCCGTAGTTTAAAACTAATGCCTTTAACCTTAACTAGCCTGCTGGGTTTAAATAACTATCCAGAAAGGAATGCTGATACTGAATTTAAGACACTGCTTAATTTTTTTATAGAATATTGGCAAACTGATGATGGGCACACATATACAGAGGGCGGAAAAACTAAAATAAGAAAAGTTCCTTATAAGGTGAAGTTTTCAACCAACTTTGAATTTACTACTTACCCTTGTTTCCATGATGGGGGAAACAGTAACAACTGGGAACGAGATTTATTTAATACTATCACAATATCTCTCATGACCCCTGGAAGCACGCCCGCTAAATACCGTGAAGCTACACCGCTTTTTATAAATAGCGGGCCATTTAAAACAGACTTAGAGTTGTATAAGGAAGATAGAAGTAAAAACAGCTATGTTAGCCAGACATACTATTATGCATTCAAGCGCTCTAAGGGTGAAAGCCTTGATATAAGCAGTCTTAATGTCGTAGGTGTGGCCGTACACACTGATACTTTTGGCTCAGGTTATGGTTCAAGTGGTTTATCTGGTTACACTATTTCTGGGGTGACCTTCCCTGGCGCTTATGTTGACACAGGTTTATACCGCGCAGATTACCCTTTATTCTATACAAATAAAGACAGTTATACACCGGGTTCTATAGATGTTGATGAACCTGTGCCCCTTGATCCAGCTGGTAGCGGTATTCCGGGGGCCAGATGGAGCTGGAAGACTGGGACTATGCATGGTGGCTATCATTACACCCATAATGGTAGCGATTGTTACTATTATCATCCCCCTACGTTGCAAGACCCTTTACTGACCCCTGCTGAATGTCCATATGCGGGTTATACCGATAATTCCGCCTGGACTGACCCAGATTTGGTTAAAGCTTATAACGTTAACGGCTTAAGGCCTAAGGCTGATCTAGTTTGTGGTATAAAGGCAGCTGGGAATCCTTACCCTGCTGGTAATAGTAATGAAATAGATGCGTTTAAAACAAGCTTGATGCGTTATGTGCAAGTCCGTTCTTTTAAGTTTGAAGCAAATGCTGGGGAAAAAGTTGCACAATTACCCAACCCGCTGTGGGTGGCGGCTAAATATGGTGGTTTCCGAGATAGCAATGGAAATGGACTTCCAGATTTAGATAGTGAATGGATACGTGGTGGTGATGGTATCGGTAGCCAAGACCCATATAACTATTTTGGTGTGGCTAATATGAGCGAATTGCCAGATCAGCTTGGCAATGCTTTTGAAGCTATTGCCAATAGCGTAGGCACGGGAACGGCGAACGCTGCTTCTGTCAACATGGTGTTGGGTGGAGGCATTTCTCTTCAAACTCAATACCGCACTGAATATTTCGCTGAAGAAGAGCCAGATAATAAAATTTCTTGGGCAGGAACAAGCTATGCTTTCTTTGTTGATAAATGGGGCAACCTAAGAGAAGATAGCAATAAAAATAGTTTACTTGATCTCAAAACAATGCCTAATGAGTCCCACTGGGAAGATGCATTCGAAGATATTCCAAAGCCTAACCCTTATAATGAGGATGGTGATTTTATAATTCACATTGTTGCAACTGAGGATGGAACAGGCTTACCGTCTGTTTATCGTTGCCGTGATGTTTATGGTGATAACAATGGAAATTGGCCTTTGCCCACAGATTCAACGGCGGTAGTAAACGGCCCCAAATATCCACCGTTTGCTGATTGCCAGCCCGCTGATGGAAGCCTTAAATTAGACGAAGTTAAGTCTTTTTGGAATGCAGCTGAAAATATATCGAATATGAATGTTGATGACAGGAAACTTTATACCTATTACGGAGCTAATACAGCAAATGGCTCCACGGCTTGGCCGTTAAGCGGCGTTAATTTAAAAACTGCTAGCCCTTTTTTAAAAGCAAATGCGCTTTCGCTTCAGCCTTTAATGGGCCAAACTGATTTAAATGAAACTGGTGACCTTATTGAATATGTCAGAGGAACCGATTTCACAAAATATCGTAACAGAACTGTGAGATTACCTTGGGATCCTAAAGGCTCAGCGAAAAAAGTGTGGCGTATGGGTGATGTCATTAACTCAAGGCCCATGATAGTTGCTGAGCCAAACAGTTATTTTGATATCAATTATAAAGACGCTTCTTACGCTACTTACAGAACAGAGCAGGCCCGCCGCAGACAAGTTGCCTATTTTGGATCAAATGATGGCATATTGCATGCGGTTAATGTTGGTTTTTTCGGTTCATTAGCAAACGGGCAAGCTGGTTATTCTGAAACTCCATTAGATGGCAGTTCTGCAACTCATCATAAGCTTGGGGATGAAATATGGGGTTTTATACCTCCGTCACTTTTACCGCATTTACAATTGATGGCCGATAAAGATCATTATACCCATTCGTATTATGTAGACCTTAAGCCCTATATTGTAGAAGTAAAAGACGGCGCAAAATGGCGTACAATCTTGATTGGTGGTTTGCGTTTAGGTGGTGCACCTATGGAACTGCCTGACGGCAGCTTAACATCATCTGAATTTTTTGCCTTTGATGTTACTGTGCCTGATGCCGACCCTACTTTGTTATGGCGCTTTAGTGTTCCTTCACTTGGGCAGAGTACTGCCGCTCCGGTGGTTGTACGTTCAGCTTATGATGACAAATGGTATGTTCTCTTGCCTTCAGGCCCTGCCCAAATATCATCAAGCGGCGTTCCAATTATGAATGAAACGCAACAAGTATATGCTGGCCAAAGTAATCAAAAGGCTAGAGTTATAGTGCTAGACGTTCTTACTGGAAAATATGTGAGAAGCCGTGACACAAGCCCCGGCACCAGCACCCCTGATCCATTGATGGTTGCGGAAGAAAACAGTTTTTTTAATGATGCTTTTCTTCCAAGGGCAAAAAATGCAAAAACTACTGTAGGTGTGACTACATGGGGCCATCATGTTGCCTACCTAGGGCTTACGGCTAAAGGGGCGTTTGAGTCTGGTGCGGTTTACCGTGTTCAGATGGTAGATTCCAATGGTTTCCCTTTGTCTGTTAATGATTGGAAATTAACAAGGCTGTATAAAACCGATAAACCTGTTACAGGGGCAGTTAATTCTATTTATGATGCGGCAGGAAATCTTTGGGTTCTATTCGGCACTGGGCGCATGTGGGGCAAAGAAGATATGACGCCTTGCGGTGTGGTAGAGGCAACGTTTCCAGCTAATTGTGCTGAAAACCATGACCAATATCTTTTTGGGATAAAAGAACCGCTTAGCTCTAGTGGCAAAATGACTTTTGCCGAAGTAGGAAAAGATGATAAAATTGTCGATGTAAGTGGAGTTACAGTATATGAAAATGGTGATCTATACTTAGGTGGGGCTCCGGTTTCAACTACCCACCCTATAGGCGGAGCTAAATACGATCCATTTTATTACAGCATGTTGGAACAAGATGGAACAGGTAAGCCCATAAAAAATGGCTATAAGCTTAAACTCGAATCTTGGCGTCGTTATAAAGGTGCGAGTATTAAGCCTAAACCTACAATTTTTGAGCTTGTCAATACTCAAATTAAAGTGGATACAGAAGTTAGCGGCGTGGTTAACGCTATAGTTAGCACTTATGTGCCGTCTACAGATCTCTGTAGCCCTTTAGGCGAATCTTATATCATGATGTATGATGCTTTTACCGGCCTTTCAGCACCACGCATGATAAATTACGGCCAAGCTGTTGATGGTGGCTATATAACAACAGCAGGTGGAGATGATAAGCAGGCAGTCACTTCACTTATAAAAATGGGGGCCGGAATGTCTTCAGAAGTTATGGTTAGAAAAACCGATGGTGGAACCTTTTACGAGGCCGTTGGCTTCGTTGGACAGCGTAAAGGTTTTAATCTAACTGAGGAGGCCGCTCTTTCCACTGGGGTGGTCGCTTGGCGCGAAGTGCTGGATTTATTGTTTAACAATGAAGCCAACTCGGACATTTTGTATAAAGATTTAGTGAAGTAAATTTAATTAAATAAAGCAAGCCCTCGCTTATCAACTAGTTTACGAGGGCTTATGAAACTAAACTTTGAAGGCTTATTATCCCTTCAAAGTTTATGTGACTTTTGAAAAGACGGTTTTTAGGTTTTAACTAAGGCCGTCTATTTCAATGCCTAAAAAAAGTCAATGTATTGATTTATCTATAATTAGCAGTTATTTTTAACTGCTTATGTAATGTGAATGAAATGAAATTAGTTTGCCCTAAATGTACGTCTAGTCTGAAGGTTAAAGCTGAGAAAATACCTGCAGTTGGTGGTTGGGCCCGTTGTCCTAAATGTAGTGAAAAGTTTTTTGTAAAGGCCCCAGGAAAAAGTATAGATCTGTTAAGTGAAACACCGCAGCAGGCACAAAGACGGCAGGCTGGCCGTGATGCACCCAGCCAGAAACTTCTTAATAAAATGAAATCTGCCGAAGCGGAAAGAAAGGCAGTTACTGAGTCTTTATTAGTTAGTTCTGAGGTAACAATTTTTCCTGAGCCATCGGCTTCACCTGAATTTTACAAATGGCTGGCCCTTTTTGTGGTGGCTTTGCCTTTATTGATTATTATTGTTATATTCATACGCTCAACTCCGCTCAAACGGGTATCATCTTCACCCGAAATAATTTATAAAGAATTTGTAGACGAAAACAATGAAAATACTATCAAAAGCGACCTTGTCCTTCTTAAGAACTCAATGATAAAACGCAACAGGCTATCTACAACAGTTGAAACTACTGGTTCTGAATCAAGAGTATTTAAGTTTTTTTCTTCACGCTTAGTTCCGGGTAGATGCGATGGCATAAGTAAAATTGTAATGAAATCAGACGACCCCGGAAATGGATTTAAAGCCACTGCAACATGTGTGGAAGGAAATGTGCGTGAGCTTACTATGGATTTGGCGTGGAAGCAAAGATCGGCAGTGGCTGGTTTTCCAGGATATACCAAAAAACTTGACGAAATGGAAATGTATACTCTTGTGCCTAGAGCGGTTGAGAAGTAAAAGCTCATGGGCTTATGTTGGTAGAGTTTTAAAAATTATTATCTCAATGCATGGGTGCGCTTGATATGGTATTTTCGTCAATATCTTTTATATTTTTTATTTTGCCTATATTTTTAATTCTAGATTATATTTCAGAACGGTTAGGGAAAAATATTTGTAGAAATGTTACCCTTTTAAGCCTAAGTTTACTTTTTTATCTCTGGGGTGAGTCAACAAATATTTTTATACTGATCAGTATGGGTTTACTGAATTATTATGGCGGAAAATACCTTCAAAAAAACCGCAGCCCACAAATTATTTTAACGGCCTTAGTGATAATTAATTTAACGATTCTTTTTGTTTTTAAATATTTTGCTTGGTTTATTTCCTTGTTTAACACTCAAGGCTTTGGCAAGACGGCGGCTTTGCCATTAGGGATAAGTTTTTTCACTTTTCACGCTATTAGCTATATAATAGATGTGTACCGCCGAGATATAAAGCCAGCCAAAACTCTTCTCGATTTCATGACTTATTTTTGTATGTTTCCTCACTTAGTTGCTGGCCCTATTGTGAGATATCGTCAAATTGAAAAAGATCTTAATAATCGCCAACGTTTTGGGAGCGAATTATTTTCATTCGGTATATATCGATTTTTACTTGGATTTAATAAAAAAATACTTATTGCCAACATAGTTGCCCCAATAGCAGATGCCGCTTTTTTAGGCGCAGGCGTAAATAATTTTGGTGATGCTTGGTTGGGTGCAATAGCTTATACTCTACAGATATATTTTGATTTTTCAGCTTATTCGGATATGGCTATTGGTTTGGCGGCTATGGCTGGCTTTAGGTTTGAAGAAAATTTCCTCAGGCCCTATTCTGCTGATAGCATCCGAAATTTTTGGCGAAGATGGCATATATCTCTTTCCAGTTGGTTTAGAGATTATTTGTATATCTCCCTAGGGGGGAGCAGAAATGGGCAAGCCCGGACCCTTATAAATTTACTAATAGTATTTTTTCTGTGTGGACTATGGCATGGGGCTGATTTTAGCTTTGTTGTGTGGGGGCTCTGGCATGGCTTTTTTTTAGTTATTGAGCGGCTGGGATTAAGTAAAATATTAAGATCAGTTTTGTTTAGCCGAATTTATACGATGCTTATAGTAATTGTTGGGTGGGTTTTTTTTCGAGCAAATGATTTAGATCAAGCTTTGAATTATTTAACTGTTATGTTTAACCCTGCAACTGCTGAAACAATGAGCCTTCTTTTATTTAAAAAAGCGCTAGCCGGAGTCATCATAGGTACTCTTATTTGTCTGCTGCCTGACCGTCTTTTGCCAAGCCCGCTCAGCAGTAATCCAAATGAATACCAATGGCAAGCTCTTGCTTTGCAGGGAATATTATTTTTCCCGGCTTTAAGCCTTCTCTTAAGTGGCGCCCGCAGCCCTTTTATTTATTTTAACTTTTAGTGCTCAAACAATGAAAAAACTTATCTCATATTTATTTGTTTTTTTATTTATTTTCCAAGGCCTTATGTTTATAAGACAAACAGACGATAAAATACTGCCTTATGAAAATAGAGCCATTAAAGCATTCCCTGTCAATTTTCATTTTACTTCAGGGGGGATAAAAAAATATTTTTCCGAAATAGACGCTTATTTTAATGATAGAATTATAGGGCGTGAACATATACTTCTACTATTCGGAGAAATAAGCATCTATTTTAATGAATCTGACATTAATAAAGTAATAATTGGTAACGATGGGTGGCTTTTTCTAGGTAATGATGTTGATCATACAATTGATAAGTTGGTTAACAAACCATCGCGAGCAACAATGAAAAAAAGTGAAAGTTATGTCGACTCTATAATTAAAAAGGTTAAAAAAATAAACGGGCCAGAAGTATTCATTTTTTTAGGGCCGAATAAAAATTCAATATATCCGGAATACCTGCCAAGATATATACGCCCAGCCGCCGAACGTTATGTGGACTCTTATCTTGAAGACTTGCTTGATGCTGGCTTAACAGTTATAGACCCTACAGAGGCACTTCTAGAAGCTAAAAACGAGGGAAAACCACTTTATTGGCGAAGCGACACGCATTGGAATTTTTTAGGAGCCTCTAAAGCTTTTGAGGTTTTTTTTGATAAAGTAAATGACTTGTACCCCAATGAACAATTTAAATTAGCAATTTTTTCATTTAAGCCGGAAAAATCATTCAATGGTGATTTGATTGCTATGGGTAATTTTATAAAATATCAAGCTAAGGATGGTGATAATTTCAGTTTAATATGGAGCAAAGAACAAACAGAGATAGTAAAAATTGATGAACAAGGCCAGCGGTATGCGCTGCCTGATGGGGGAACTACAGGTGGCTTCCTTGGTAAATCCGGTAAACCGATTCGAGTTATTAACCCTGAGGCGAGCACAGATAAAATAGTTTGGTTTTACCACGATTCATTTGGGACGGCGTTATCTCCATTTTTTCATCTTGCTTTTAAAGAGACATGGCATTTTTCAGGTAAATATTTTTTAAAGGATTTCCCTACAGATATAGCTATGCCAGATATAATTGTTTTTGAATTTGTAGAACGGCGTTTATAATAATAAAATAGCAACGCCCCGATAGGGCATTGCTCTGCACCCTAATGCTTTAGATTCGCCAGTGTCTCGGCCGGGAAGTTAATTTATTGCTTTCACTGCAATAAAGTTAAAGCATATTGACGCTTATTTTTAAACCAGGCGCGCTATATTATCCATGCGTTCTCCCGGCAATAAAGCTACGGGGGGTATATCAATCAATGAATAAGACCCTGCGGGCATGCGAGTGCTTGCCCTTGCCACAGAAACTAGCATTTGTGCAGTTAAGGCTGGGTTATCTATGCGCATATCAAAGCTTAGTCTCTGGTTTGAGGCAAAAGCAGACGCCCCCACCCTTTCTAATAAAACACCATGAGAATTATCAACCACCGCCGCAAGCTCCGCCGCATTTTCAACAAAGCGCAAATCAAGTGGATCATTTGAAAAATATGAATCCTTAAGTAAAGCTAATTTTATTTTATCTCGCCCTGCGGTTTCTTCAGCTAGCACATAAACCAGGCGGGAATGCCTCCCGCCGCCAGTGGGGATAGTAATTGAGATAGCGTCACGAACTCCCTCTATGGCCCTAGCCGCAACGGAATGCCCCATAGAACGACCTGGCCCAAAATTAGTGAATGTTGTTCCTACCGGGGTCATTGCTTCAAATAAAGCCCTTATAACAGAATCGCTTCCTGGATCCCACCCCGCAGCACTGACGGCCACCCGCCCATTTGCTTTACTTACACCATCTAGCGCAGTAAGTAGCTGGGGAATCTCTTTATGTATGTCAAAGCTATCAACTGTATTGAGCCCCGCCTGGAGATAATGAAGGGCTATTTTTTCAGTTTGCCGTGATGGCCCGCAAATTATGGCTACTTGCGGTTTGGCTTGCCCCGAGGCCAGCAATTCTTCCAAACTTCCAAATTCTGAGCATCCCCTTAGCGCCATGCTTTTGCTCCCTAAGGAAGTTTTACTTCTAATAACTCCAAGGCATTTAATATCTGAAGAGGCCTCAACAGCCTCTATAACGCATTGGCCAATATTGCCAAGTCCATGAATTAGCACAGAAATATCTGACATAAATATACTTACCTCTATCATCGCCCAGAGGGCATAATGCAACTCTTATATCGTCGGTTATTCGAGATAAGAGTGTGAAAGTGAAAAATTTGTTTTCACAATGCCCCGAAGGGGCGTTGTTTCGCCGCAATGTCTTAGAATTGCTAGCGGCCTCGGCCGGGAAGTGAATTTATCGCCTCTTCAC
>JARJEC010161349.1:0-19328 GCA_030264575.1 Tachinus sp. AB-2021 | reverse complement strand
AGCCGAGAAATAGGAAAAAAGCGAAAGCTTAACATATATGAAAGCCTTATTAAAAGCAATTTAATATACGGTGCGGAAACATGGCGAATTACGGAGAACAACAGAAGGAAACTTGAGGTGACCGAAATGGATGCGTTTAGACGATCGCTGGGAATATCCAGATTAGATAGAATCCGAAATGATATCATTGTCAATATTATTTCTCTTGTATATATATATATATATATATATATATATATATTTGTAGAGAACATTATTTTTCCCTTTAATTAGTTTACGTTTTTTTATTTCCCCACTATTTCTGACTCAAACTTCAATATAAAAATTCTTAATTAAAGAAAGTAAAGAAAATATTGGAAACTATTTTGCTTGCATATTTAGCACACAAAAGCAAGAAATACAAACATTTGATATTGTCTACTCAATGCTTAAAACCACCATAGCTATAAAAAGTTGCTTCCATATTAATAAATTTAGCAAATTGATTGCTTTATAAAACAAGAATATGTAATAATAATTCTCACACTTCGATATGTTTGTTTTCACAAAAATGTCTTAAAAATGCATAATTAAGTTGTCTATAGCGCAGAGTTTTATATATTGTATATTTATTTTGTAAATTTCTATACAAGCAATTTTTAAATGGTCGCTCAAGTGGTTCACTGGCTAATGTGTTGACTGTTGATCCAGGAATAATGTGTTCAAATCAAATCAAAGCAAATTAAGTAGAACTACTTGGAGGGAAAACTTTTTTAGGTTAAGGAAAAATCATATTGAACACATCTTATTTCGGATAAGGAGAAAAGTTATAGATCTCGTGTAATGTATAGATGTTACGTGCACGTTAAAGAACCCAACCTCAAGTTGACCTTTCTGAATTAGCGGCAAAACAATTGCCATATCAGGCGTCGGTAATTAGTTTCAAAAAGGGCAGAATTAGATCGCATTATTTAAAAATGCATTTAAAAAGCAGGTAATATTTCAGGGGACATTCTGTATATAGGTCAAAACCGTTGTTTTCAATTTATTATATATATTTTTACAATGACAATTTAAGTTTGTGGACAACTACAAGCATAAATTTGTCTAAATTTGCATAATATATAATTATAAAAAACAAATTTAATTGAAAACCACCAAAGAATTAAAAATGATAAAATCCAACGTCTATCTAAGATTGTATCGATTACTTTCAGTTATGTCAAGAATTACAAATTACTTTAAAATGTAGACCGAACTAACTAACTAGTGTATGCATTATTGCACTAATTTAATTAATAGATATTAAATTAATATATTATCACACAAATTAATCTAGTTAATAATAATATATAACCTAAGATGTGCGTAAAATTCTTTTAATTCTAATTAATAAATCATTGTAAAATATTGTCTTATACAATTATTTCTGCTATATTCCTAATGCATTTAAAGTAATACGTCTAAGTAGAGTAATAAAGTTTCTTTGAATAATATTAGCCGCAGTTTGCACTCATTTATAGTTATACAATTTCGCATTATGGTAATCATTGGGCATTGCTCTTACTGCACGCATTAACTTTACATTGGAATAAATTACTTCATTAATTAACATTTTATCTTTTATTCGCTTGTTGAAATATAATAAAAACAAATTAAGAAAACACTAAAATATTGTAAAATACATACCAAAAATGTACATATTACATGCTCTACTTCACAAACAGTGTTCAATTTTTTTCTTGAATAATGTTTATTATTTAGCTTCATTCGTTCAGAGTAAATGCCGATCAAATCTCGATCGAATCAAATCTGTGTCATATTAAAATTAATATGAGATTTATATCTTATCTCATTTAATTCGAACTAATCTAGGTCAATAATTTTTGCAAATAACTTCCGTTGTTGTAATTATGATAACCGAAATTGGTCCAATAAACATAGTTGTTAATTATAGGCGCCAAGGCGGAGTGGCTTGTATCTATTTATCTATGATCGACAGCTAAATTGTTGATTGCTAATTTTCCATATACAAAAATCGAGGCAAAGCACACGGTTATAAAATTGCAAGAACAAGTAACAGGAAAACACAGGTTTTGTGTTCTAGTTCTAGTAACCCCGAGTTTTGCGAGACCAGAAGTAGTTGTTTAGAAATCAACCCATCCGACATTTTTGTTTTCTGGTATTACGACGTAATATGTATCTTGCATGCTGTAAATAGAGTATAAACACATATAAAGTAGGTTATGCCGGTTATATACCGTAATTCTTATCTATTTAGCCACGCCCGACAGGTACTTCAATATTTTATAAATTATACCCGACGCGTATTTAAAATATAGTACTTCTGCGATACACTGCAAAGGCATGCCCGAGATACAATCGGAAATGTAACCGGCGGTTCACGGATTAACACTATTTTCACTAACAGAATGTGCCCAGATATTTCGATTATCTTTATTGGCTTATAAGAAACACAAGTTAGAATTGTGAAATCGCTACCAACATGCATAGGAAATTTTGTCATCGCCGGTTATGCAAAAGTTTCTTAATATATACGTTTTTCTTTATAAACTCGATTAATAAATTAAAATACCAGTTTCCATATATGGAATAATTTTAAAACTAACGCATATATGCACTACAATTACAAACTTTTTTAGATTAATCATCATACATTTTTTCTTAACAATCTTATTAATTTAAGTAATACCGCGATAGCGTAGATCATTAGCCAACGACAATGTATTTTTTCTATTATTAGAATTTCTAAATATAAAGAATACTAAACAACCAAGCGATATCCGGGAATCGAACTCGGAACCCCTAGCCCCATAGACGGTCTCCCAACCAATACGCTACCGAGATCGGCCAATGTTTCTTAAAGAGAAAATAATTAAGTTCGCAACTTAATTATATAATTTATATAAATAATTATCATTTTAATAACCATATAGTTAGTAGTATTTATGCTTATTGTTGATTTTTATATTTTATTTATATTCTTCGATAGTTTGTACTTAAACTTACTTGTATTAAAATGTTGCAAGGTATGTGTATTTTTCGAACAAGCATTAGCTGCATTTAAATATCTAATAGACCCATACTTGATTTCACAATGACTTTTGAAGTTTGCACATAAGTAAGAAATTCCGATACCAAGTGGATAATTACAATTATCGTGGGTGGGTTGGGTAGGCTGCCGTGACAGAAAATAATTAAATTGGTTTTGTTCGATTATATCATAATTGCATGATTTATGATATTTCTTGGCGACCATAATGTGCCACTTTTTGTACGAGTGCAATAATGATAAACTTATTAACAACTCTGTTTTAACTATTAAAGATGTTAAAAAAAATGTTTGAGTTAACTAAGAATATATAATTTGAAAATAAATATTTTATACAAATTTTAGTATCAACATCATTTTACAAGGGTTTTTAGTGACTTGCAATTGCCAGCTTTAAGAAAACTAATTTTGTTTTATTTACTATTTCGGCTAGTTTTATAGGTTTAAGTGCCAATGGCGAAATACAATTTGTAAGTTTCGTACCAAATGAAATCTAAATTTAAACTTATTTCTAGGCTTCTAAAGTGCAAGTTTTTTACCTTCGTTGTTTAAAGTCGTTTCGTATTCAATTTCATGACTGATGAATAATTTGGTAAATCAAAATTTTAACACAAAATGAATGTAACAAATATTTTCAAGTTTGAAATAAACAGATGCTATATTTAACTATTTAAATAGCGAAATTATCTGGAATAAAAAAAATTACTTAAAAGTTTTTCTTCAACCCCTAACCGCGAAAATCCACCAAAATTTCCTTGTGCGTCACGAAACAAGAGTGATTTTTTATATCTCGGCTGCCATTGGTTGGAATTTTATTTTCTTTTCTTTAAAATGTACAGAAAAATATTTTAAATAACTTTTATATTAAACCTTTTTGCATAACTTTGCAAGGAAAAAATCGGCGTTTTTAGGGGATGGTTTTTTATATAGTTGTGAAAAAAATCTTCAGACAAAAGTTGTAGGACCTACAATTTCCTACAAGTTTTATCTGAAAATAAACTTTTCCAATGATCAATTTTGTAATTTCCAAAGTTTAGAAAAAACAAATTTGTTACTTATAAACTAATAACCTAAATCTCATTAGAACAAAGACGAGCATTTCAAAATTGTGTATTACAGAAAACACTTTTTGTCTCATTACAAGTCAATTACATATTATTGGCAAGAAATGCCCCTAATTACAGAAATACTTGCAATTTTTAAATTAGATACAGCTGCATTTATTTATTTTTTAAATAATTACTATACTGGCAAATAATATACGGCAAGGTTATATTAACAATTTTGTTTATTCTATATTTTGAGAAATGCCTTCATTATGTAGGTTGCTATTGTATTACACTGTCTCACGTATATCTTTACATCTTTAAAAGATAATCGACTGTTTATTTAAGCAACATAATATTATAAGAGACATTTTTGAAAATGACAAGCAGGAGTGCCGACATGGTTATTAATTTTGATCACCATTAACATATGAATAGAGCATGTTTCTCAAACTAATTGGAATAATTAACTTCGGAATTAATAGTAAAATGTTATTTATTTATTTTTCGCTTCACAATTATGTTCGTGTTTTCTAAGCCTTTATCGATTACAAACACGGAAGAATCAATCTGCCACACTGTAAAATAAATCACGGTTTAATTTCATGCACGTTTAATCACTTATTAATTAGCAATGTAATTTTAATGTTAAAAATTTACCAAGTATCAAGTCGTGCACAAATGCCTCCCACATTTTATACTGCAATAAATTAACTTAATCAAATTATTTATGATTGTTTCATAAGTAAAAAATGAAACGGGACATATAATGGTACAAATGTACCATTAGCGTTAACATTCTGTAATTATAGCAATTGATTAAATATTAATGAATTTGCATTGTGTCTATGTGCATAAAGCTTAAAGAGCACAGAAAACAGTTATGCCCGTATAGAAATGTCGTTATTTCATTTCAGTCCAGACGAATGCATATTAATAACAATAATAACCACTATGAAAGTTATTGTGTGTAATTTATCGGTAAAAGTTAAAAACTACTTAACATATATGTATATTCTTTTCACCATATATTATGTCGAGCATTTGTTTTCAATCAACGGATTGTTACATTGTCACATATTTGGCACCCAAGAAGCGGAATGTGAATATTATTTTAACAATACAATTACAATGCTGCTTGCTCCGTTTGATTATCCTACCATGACCTATTTATTTTCTACTAGTCAAACTAATATATTGAAACCTCCCATAAAACAATGAAGAAAGTAATAAATTATAATATTAATAGAATATATTCATCTAAAAGTTTGCATGTTTTCTAAACATTATATATGGGTTGGGCTAAAATCAGCTATTTTATTGTTGTACTGAAAAATAGTTGTATATACATATTAATTGGTTATTAGTAAGTAATTACAAACTTAATTTAAAAATACAATATATTATGACAGAGATAAAAAAATAAAATAATTAGCATATGAAGTTGTCAAATCAAAACTCTAATTATATACGAATACACGGCTTTTTTAAATACTTACTTGTTCATAATAAAATAAAATAAATTGAAAATATATAACGTATATTTATATAAAATCAATCAAATTATGCTGACCATTTGGTAAAAAATAATCACTCTTTTGATACAAAATTCAAACTTTGGACTAATGGAAATTAATAAATATCAAAATCAAACGATTCTATGATATGATCAGTTTGATTTAAATTATTCTTTATTAAAGATTTAGAATTTTAATTTAAAAAATCGAGTTGTAATATGTCAATTAATTTATTTACAATCGTTATTATTTGTATACATCTGTTACATATATTTTTTGATAATATATTAATTATTATTTACCTGACAAAGATATATATCAAAACGTACGTCATAAAATATACGTTATACATTTTTTTGTACTTTTGTTGTAAAATGATTGTTGTCACCCAAATGCGTGTTAATTATGAATTCAAATCACAAGCGTATATTTGCATGTTGCATACACAGTTATCAAATATACGATCTTGGCCGTATTTTCGGATTAAAAATACGGTTTACGGTACAAAACACGGATGGTACTGGAACAATGCATCTAACGGCCTCAGAAATACGAGTTGTGGTCGTGGGCAACACAATACGGTCCATTGAAAACACAATTTGATAGCTGGCATATGTTGTTTTGGTTATATCAAATTTTGTTGTTACAAAGTTGATATGATTTTGTGTAATGTAATATAAAGTAAAGAAGATATTCGAAAAGATTTTGCTTGCATATTTTAAATAGAAAAGAAAGAAATACAAATGACATTGTGGTCACAGCGATCATAGCCGCAAAAACATGCATATTGATATGTTTAGCAAATTAATTGTCTTTCTAGAACAAAAATAAGTAATAATTATTATAATAAAAGAATGCATACAATAGCGTCTTACGACACATTAAAAACATGCAAAATATCAAGATTTGTTGTAAAATGTTACAAAATATAATTTACTGTCACCACGGCGGGTAACCATCAGCCCATATATCACAAAAAATCATTGCATATGCTTCTAAAAACACTATCTACATCTATGGTTTAGATTATAATATAACTCGTTTCAAAATCTATGGTTTAGATTATAATATAACTCAATTTTTAAAAATTACATTCAAAATTTTTGTTAATAACATGTTCAAAGACTTAATTTAGTTAAAAAATGTCCAAATGGCAAAGAATAAACAATAAAAGAAAAAATTATCACTCATTAGTTACGTAAGCTTAAAAATTAAAGGTTTATTGCCTTTTAGGTAGTTTTTCGACTTTCATTATACGCATTTGTTGTCCTTTCCCAAGTTTATTGTTTAAATGACTATGATTTTAACTTAATTATTCATATTGCCTTTAAATTTTAACGCAATTTTATAAAATAATAAATAAAATTCTATAATTGAGTTCTATCGTTCAAATAACATTACATAGAACATAGAAGCTGTCTGCGATATTAGATATTAAGTGTACTAAACGTGTGTCGCCTATACCTTTATCTAAAAATTCTAAGTTTACTTCGATTTTAATTATTTACGTACATTTTTTGTTCATTTTTTTAAATTACTTATATTTATTATTAATTAAAATAATTATACAAAACATAATTATTTTTGTATCACTCACTTACTTAACTTCATAATTATTTTTGTTTATTAACTGTTATTTTCTTGTTTTGTATTTATTTGATTTTTTGTTTATTGTTAGTATAAAATCGTCATTTTTCAACATTTCCAATTTCAAATTTCTCAACATCTCTCAATATTTGTAGATTTTGTAACATTTCTTTACTTTCTGAACGTTTTTCTTTACATTTTCTACGTTTACAAACATAGTTTCATTTCTCCAATATTTGTCAGCAATCTTTACACTTTATGATATTAAACGTGAAAACAAATCAATTCAGAAGAAATGTTTTAATTTTCTGAATCTTAATGACATATGTATTTATATTTATAGAAAAATACCGATTTTCAATACCCGAACTGGTATTTATTATATGAATATTCAATGACATACTAAATATTCACACAGAAATTGGTTAAATTACATTAAATATTAAACAAATTAAAAAAATGCGTTATCTCAAAATTTTGGAATTGCAGTTTGAGAACGAATGTTCTAGTTTTAAATGATCCTCTCTCCCCTCTTTTGAAATCTACTCAAAAACACTGTATATTAGTAGATTTCAAATCAAAGATGTTATGCTCCGACAAAATTAAATCTGGCCACATAAAATTTTATTAAAATAATAAAGTTACAAATTAATATAGTTAAATTTAATGTTTTGAGCTAAATAACAAAACAAAAAGTTTTTAAAAACTTTGAAATTCAGATTACACTAAATCGATGTTTTACTTAATATTTAATTTAATTATTAAAGCATAAAGAGCACAAATCATTATGACATCAGTCTTAATCGTTAAACAATTAAACCTTTTTTTTTCTTAAAGGTCTATCACTAATAGAAATGATATCCTATCAAATCAACTTTCCTTTGACGAATGCTAAAAACGTTGCATATTCCTAATTTGGGGGTGAGGAAGGTGAACAAATTAGTTGACCTTAAAATATTACAGCCGTATCAGGCACGACCCGCCTGAACTTAACCACCAATGTGCATACTCGCTCACGCACATTTCGTTTTTCGGTTCCTTATTTGCATGCACCCACGCGGCCTCTCTCCTTCACAAACTTCCTTCTTCCTCCTCAATTCAACAACACACGCGCACATGTTCATACTTCATTGTAAAAAAATATCCGATTTCCGATTTGAATGGACTCGTAGAAGTTATGTAGTTGCGGCCGCCTTGGGCTGCCCCGTGCCGCCCACCGTTGAACACTCTCATACGCCAACTTGTACTCGTACTATACCTACTTGCATAATAAACAATTCGCATTCATGAGAAATACAATATGTAATTATATAAAAATTGTTCAACAAAATGCTGCAGTAGAAGATGTCGCATCAACATTTGATAGAATTAAATTTCAAAACAATGTAATGAGAACCTATTCTGGAAAGAATGTTGTAAACTAAATTCCTTGCAATAAATAACATTTAACTGTCAATTAATGATTGTATAAATATTTGCATAAGTATTACTCCAAGAAGTGTTGTAAAATTGCCTAATATTAGTATTATTCTTATGAGCAATGACGCAAATGATGTACTACATTAATAAATTTTAATTGTTTTAAGACGTGATTGTATAACATTGTTTTAATTTAGTATACGGTAATTTGCTTTGATTACAATCTAAATAATAATACAATTTTCATGTTGTTATATCATACCTCTACTACAATCAGATTTTACTTCTCAAATGTAGTAGTATTTCAGAAATGATAAACGATTTTTAATTACAATACGTTAATTCTATGCAAACTCTTTGCACAATTGCCAGACTCTATTGGTGCAACACTGTATTCTTCTAGTTATTGATATTTTTAATATTCAAATGAGTTTTCAAGGATATGCGAGTATAGAGCTGATGATGGATATCTTCGACAGTCGATGTTTGTGGGCATGGGCAGGGTGTAATGGGTGTAATATGTGTAATATGCATTTATGGGTAGAAATGAAGGTCATACCAGGCAGGCCGCACACGTGAGTGTTTCTGAGTGTTCCGCACCCATCGCACATCCCACGTGTCATTATGGTTGTTTCTGGTCGTTTCGCTATTCATATTACAACAACCTACCTCATCACAGTGAGACGCGAGTTGTTGGGCGCGAATTGTGATCTCCGTTATATTTGCAAATGTAGCACACATACTACAATGTTTTAGACAGATTAATTGAGTATTTATTAGATCCAATAGCTTAGTTATTATTTTTCTAGATACATTTGGTACATAATCGAAAATTAACAATAACAAATATGTATTAATGAGATAATATGATACTCGCAAAATATTATGTTGAAATTGAAAATTAAGTTTATAAATTATATATTATATATTCTGTGTATATTAGAGTATATGTACAATGCAAAAAATATAAAAAGTACAAATATGCTAATATTTGTATTGTAATTTGCATAGCTAAAAAAAATCAGATTGTAGCTTACAGCCGCTTTGTCTAGAGGTCATTTTCTGCCAATGTCTATACATTTTTCAATATTTTGTAACATTTCAGATTTTCCGCTCAATACTTTTCGATATTCACTTTAAATCGATATCTTTCAACGTGTTATTACAATTTTGCAACACTTTCTCGATAGTTTGTATTTTTTGGTAACTTTTTCTATTTTCATGGAGAATTACTCTGAATTGTGACTACAAATATGGTTCTTTCGTACTTTATAAAAGTATAATATTTTGGGCAAATCAACTGCATACGCATATATTTCAATTTACAGTAATTATTGCATTTTTCCACAGTCCCCAAAAAGTGGTTGCTTCGAGGCCCCAAAGAGCCTTCGAAAAACATTGTGTAAATGAATTAAAAAAATTATTAAATTGAAACAACATCTCGTAGATATTTTTCTATGTTAATGATGTTTAAGAAACTCGAGAGTTAGAGATAGCGGTACGTTGTTTGATAGTTTAGTAAGCAGTATCATATTATATTTAGCTTAAGTTAGAGATAAGCGTCAATTCGTGCATAGTACTGAAGATGGATGCTGGGATGCTTAAATAAAGAATCACTCGCGTGTCGTTGACCAGTGCGGGTCACCCTGTATATAAATATCAATACAATAAAAATAATAAATACTTTTTGTACGAAACTGAAACCGTAGATTAATCCTTTTAATCTATGCTGAAACCGTTGATTATTGATTTTCAGCATTATAGTTTATTCGCGTTGAATGTATAACAACTTCCAGCTTCACCAAAGATTAAGCAAAAATACACAAATCCATGATAAGAATTCAAAAATACTTCTTGTACCTTAATCGAGTGATAGAGGATGATAGCATTTACGACCAATTTAAATATAACGATGTAATAAATTTTGCTACGTTAACATTTTGTAAGAACAAAATGAAATTGGCAATGAGTGATACTTGAAGGAAACGCACGTTTTCTTTAAGGTTACAATAAATTAAATTACATAGTAATTGATGACTCCGAAATGTGCTCCACCAATGATTATTACAACGTTTTTCTCTCATAACACCGTTCGCATCACCTAAAGACATAATATCACATGACCGCTCCCGCCTCCACCCGCTCCCCCATTGCCGTAATGTAATTTTAACGACTCCTTTTTCAAACATCTCGGACCGGCGATGATGATGATGATTAATACGGGTTATTAATTCTAATTCCATTTCTAGGTGCAGACCGGCTAAAGAAACCGACTCGCGGGAAATCTTATTAGTTTATAATTGACTGAAAATTCCGTCTGGACGATCTGGGAATCGAATTGAGTCGAGGTTCGGGTGTATCGGCGCAGGTATCATTAAGTTGAGTGCGGCCTGTGTTTTCTCTCTACTTGTTTTTTTTTCTTAGTGTGTACGTGTATGCGAGACGTACAGACATACAGACACCGTGTTATTATAGTAATTTATATGTGAAATGAGATGATATTTAGATGTCGTGTTCCCATCCAATACCAAGCACAAGTCACATCCAATGTTCGGTGCATATCACCTACTAGCATGCAATGCAACACTATATGGGAAAGGAGAAAATCGTGCCAGACACTTTGATTGCACAAAAGAAACTATTTTCGACTAAAAAAACAATATCATCGTTTATATAACGTTTGCACAGTTGGTTTATATCACAACAATGTTATTGATTGTGCAATATTTGATAAATTAATGTCTAGCCTTGTTTATTTGTTTTATTGAAATAGTGAGTCTAGTAATAAATTTAATGAGTATTGAATACTAAATAAACAGGAACTGATTTAATTAAAAATAGAAGATTTTTATATTAGAATGTCGTTACACATGCGCCATATAAATATCGCGAGATTTAAAAACATTTTTAAATGATTCAAATAAAGTATGTTACTGATATGCATACGATATTTCAATATTTTTTCTAGTAGAATATTATATATTTTTGTTTTAGCAAAATATCTTATAAAATACTTCTTTCACTCCAGGAAAAATAATGTGTTCACAAAATGTAAAAAAAAGAGCGGTACGTGGAAAATAAAATATCTAGAAATGTTTCGAAAATACTCAACATTATTTTAAATTAGAAGTAGGAATTAAAATACTTTTTAAATTCCACTTTTTTTCTAAAAATATTTTTCGGTGGACGTTAACATATTTTATGAGACAAAAATCATTTCAAAAATCTAAAACCGATATATATATATATATATATAACTTAATTTTTTTTGCCAGAAAGCAATTTTTACAGAAAAAAAACGATTAAAAATCTCTTTTTTATTTTTAATTCGTATTACTATATAGTATTCTTTTACTTTTTTCTAAAATACCTTCAAAATGTTATCTCGCTTCTAAATTTTAAACATACAAAAATAATTTTAAAAAAACAAACAAATACTAGACGAA
The DNA here is from genome assembly GCA_030264575.1 of Tachinus sp. AB-2021. Classification (NCBI taxonomy): domain Eukaryota; kingdom Metazoa; phylum Arthropoda; class Insecta; order Coleoptera; family Staphylinidae; genus Tachinus; species Tachinus sp. AB-2021. The sequence continues at coordinate 7,261 of JARJEC010161349.1, read as the reverse complement.
TGTAACAAAAGATGAACGAAATATACAATACAATATAAATTAAAAATAAAATAAATGAAAAGTAATCGAATTTAATTACAAATAAATGCAAAATTATGCAAACAAAAACAAAAATAAATTTAAACTTAAACTTAATAATAAATTGATTGAAATAATCGTAAAAAATATGAAATTAAGCAAACAATAAAAGAAAAATAAATAAAAAATAAACTTGCGGTTTTGTTCAATTTGCTATTTTTGTTCCATTTTTATGAAATGTTTTATTACAATTTTTCATTTTGTTACTTTTTAACCATCTTTATTTAATTTTTTGTTTTATATTTGTTATTTATTTGTTATTATTTATTATTTTTTGTTTGGTTTATTTTTTGAGTATTGCAAATAGTAATTTTATTTGCAATTTACTATATGAACTATATGAAACTTAAGATTGAATTAAAATATTTATAATGTAAATGTAATTTTAACTTAACATTTCTGCTTTATCTACCTATATGGTAAGAAAATATTTGAGGCTTTAGGGGCGTTAACCAATAACCCAAAGATTATACTATAATTCGTCCCTTTTTAGTCAAAGTTACATATTGTCTATTGTATCTATGATAACACATTCTTTAAAGTACTTACACAAACATTTGCGTTCCTTAAACAATAAAACAAAATATGTTACAAATAATTAATATTCTACTCTAAACCTACATCAATGAAACTTCATACTTGTAGGAGTTAATCAAATATTGAATCTAAAAACAATTAACATTGTAACTATTGTATTTAACATAATGTTGTTGATAAAGAAAATAACAATATTGACAAACTAGAACCATTCTAATTGAATATTATAGCACTATTATAACTTTTGTCTTATAAACTTTAAAATAATTTTAAAGTTGCAGAAGCATAAAGCTAGTCTATAAATTTACTTTTATAACAAACATTTATCTCGATTAATTTAAATGTTTTGTTACTAAAAGCTTACATTTTAACAAAATAATATTAATTTAATCAAACATATATTTTTGAAAGAATTGATTTAAAAATATCTATATACTTTGTAGGTAATTTTGGTCTGTATTGTATATCTAACAAATATCATAAAATTGATTTTATCATTCTGTATATTAATCGTTTAATACAACAAACACCATCATTATTGCGATTTACAGAATGACCTCTAAATATCCTTCTAAGAAACAGTTGAGTAACATCAAACATGCAAATTTTATTTGTAATCGTTTTACAATAATAATTAACATTTCTTTGTAAGTATTTAAATAAACCAACAAAAATTTATTTATTGCATATAATGTATATCATTAAATTGACAAATTATATAACAAGTTTAGAATCTAATATTAATATGATATAAATACAGGAAATGTTTTATAAATATGCAGATTAAAAAAAATCAAATTTAATAATATTCAAATTGTCGTGCAAAAATTTAGGCAACTTGATTAAAACCCACTTAAATTAAAAAAATACATTTTAGTAGACTTTTATTATTAAATTTATAGTTCTTAAAAACTGAAAGAATAGATCGGAATACTGAAATTCATGTTATGTGGTAGTAAGTAGAAAAATGGTGCATAAAACTGTAGATATAATTTGTAAATAACAATATTTAGCCGAATAGTAATAATACAAATATTATTATAAAAATTCTACAAATCATTTTCAACTCCAGAATTTGGGGAATATGGTTAAGTAGAACACCAGTCAATGACTAAAATTTGTCTTTTCAATTATTCGTATTATGTATAATATTGAGAATAAAATCTAATTATTATTATTGCTAGAGATTAGATTTTTAGCATTTATGGTTACGCTAAATAATATACAGTGACCGCCAAAAAGTGTGCACTATATGGAAAACTTTTTTAATGTGCATTTTTCAGAAAATGCCGCTTTTTAGAAAACGTTGTGCATGTGTCAAAATTCATTTAGTTTCTTTTAAATATACCAAGTGATCTATATTTAATAAGAAAATTGAATTTTGTAAATTTGAAACGTAAAATTATACAATTTTTCAGTAATTTTTGTTGTGTATTAGTTTTGTTTTATTAAACAATCCCACCGCCGCACAACCTTTATTTTTTTAGTTATTTATGTAAGAAAATATTTTATTTTTTTAAATAAGTTGAATGATGGCAGCCTTTACTATGTGGTATTACATTTTAATAGATAAAACAACTTTTTATATATCTTATCACGAAAACTATTTATTAAACCGGACTAGTTTCGATAAAATTACCTGGTCATCATTATACGGTGATGATTTGACAGTAAGTGGTTAAAACTAGTCCGGTTTAATAAATATTTTTCGTGATATGGTATATAAAAAGTTGTTTTATTTATTTTTAAATAACTGCTTTTTTTTAGCTTTTTCATAAATTTTATGCTTTATTACTGACTTTTTTCAATTCTGTTTATGCATATTATCCTGTCTCTAGTTATTACATACTAGAATGTATACCATAATCCAATTTTATTATTTTATATATGTATTTAAATATATGTTCTTTGTTAAGTTTTATTACATTTATTAGGTATTTAAATAATCAATTAACTTAGATTTTTATCTTCGTTAAGTATTAATGACATGTACGCAGTATAGTAAAAGTTTTGTAGATAAAATGATTGCACTAGATTTATTATATTAATTTAATTAACATATCTGATTAATGAATATATTTGACATATTTTTAGACTAGATAAATTACATTCAAAATGTGGCTTAGTTAAATTGCAGGCAGAAAAATTGCTAAAATTAGTATCTACATTTCTTTTCTTTTTTTTGAGCTCTTGAACATTTCGTAAATAATATTTTACCTACGGCTGTTTGTCTAAATCCTATTATTTTGTCCATAGTTATCTGTTCTTTTACTATGTCATAATACGGACCACCCTGTATATCAGGCAATATACTTGTTCCTATAATTAAAAACCGTGATTAATTTTAATTGATGTAATTATAATATCACGATTGTTACAAGCGTGCCCGACAACGGTACGGTTTGCGAAACATGCTACTGATTCGAAAGAATCGACAGACTGAATGCTCTGAATCTATAACTTTATAAAGTAAAATTGTTTAATGTTAGCTTGATAACGACGTAACGTGGAAACCAGTTGCTAATTATAAAAATTAAAAAAATGAGTAAAGATGTAAAATACAATTTTCAAAGAATTCTCCGGAAAATTTTTAATAACATTATTTAAAATTTTCTAAACTTGTTTTCAAAGTTATTACAAATATATTATTGGAAAATTTAAAAGATTGAAAAGCTTCTCAGACATTATTTAAAAACTTAAATATATATAATTTGGAATACTTCATTCTCATTCAAGTGCAAGCCAACAATTGGTTTAAACGGTGTATTTACAATTTATAATCGATTTAGTCGTTCGGCATTTGAAAAAAATGCAAATTTGATATTTAAGTTTATAATATATAAATATAAATAAATAACTATTTTAACAATTATTGCAAATTTCTTCTCTTTTAAAGATAAATTATGTTGCTTGCTTTTTTATGGTCGAGTGTAGTATCATTAGATAGCTTTTTAAAAACCATTAAAGACGTAATATTTGTTTTTACGATCTAATGTATTTCTCGAAAGATTTGACCGTTCCGGGACGTTTTAGCGCCTCGTATATAGAAAATTATGCATACTATTTTCCTTTCCAATGGCACTAGTTTCGTTTTTTGTTGTTAAAGAAGTTATTACGATTTTTCCAATTTATTAGTTTAATGAGGCAGCGGTGAAAACAAAAGTATGTACTACCATAATTATGCATGGTAATATGTACTACTTTTAACAACACCGCAGTTTACAAACATTGGCATGATGAGCCTTGCTGTAATATAATCATTACAATGATAGTAATTGTTCAAACATTTTATTTTAAATATAAATTATAAAATTCGAATTCTAATCAAAAGTTCTATTTAAATTTTTATGTTATTTTTTTCAATATAATTTTATAGTGAACCAATTTGATCAAATTTGTTGCTACAATTAACAACCAAAAAAGCAAACAAGTAATTACATAACATTATAGAAACATTTATTATTTATAACATATATAGCATATTGTTTTATAACCATTAACGTATTTATAATTTACATTATGCAAAGTTGCAATTAGGCACGATGTTCAGGACCACCATTCAAAGAAAGATTAGTGTAACGAAAAGCGTGATATCAATTAAGTTTCAAATTAGGTTGGTCATATAATGTGTTGAAATTGAAAATTAACAACTTGAATGTGACATTGCTGCATGGAATGAGTCATCGAGAATACAAAATTTGAAGGTACGAATGATTTTTTTTTCTGGACTATTATACATTGCGCGGTCAAAGATATTGCATCACAAGATTCCGGCAATTAGTCGCTGGAAAGTGGATGGGTTGTTAATCTCCGCCGAAACATCTCTGGCGCAGCTCAGGCACAAGAACGACACGCAGATTACGACGATAAATAACACACCTGAACAGAACAGTCTACGTTCTTCTTGACGTTGCGCAACGGAGCTGCATTTCGTAAGAGTGCAACGCGAGCTCATCCTTTTACCTATACACATTTTTTTTATTAAATATAGTAATAATATAGGGAAGAATGCACCGGTTGACATTTAGTATTGCACTCTGCGTGTTTGTTTGTTGTTGTTCAAGAGGAAGTGCGCATTACATAACCCAGAAAGATACTGCGGGAAAGCGGGCATCGCGGGTCACAGAATGTCATCATCATCATCATCATGATCGCGGGTTGCTCAACATACTCGCACATAACACACACCTGTAGCTGTGCACTCCAACAACCTGTTCGGATTGCGCACGCCTCCGCCGCCGTGTCACTCCTCTTTTTTACTAACGCGCGCTCCAACGCGGTCTCTTTTACGAAAAAAAAACATAAATAAATATATTCGCAAATTCTTTCGGTCATGGACATCCGGGTTCGTGGGTGAGCGCAACGCCCGTCCGTCTAGCAAGCTATCAATTATCTTTACCATTTTGGATCGTACTTGGAGTTGTATATGCTATATCTGTGTGTACATACATTCACACAAAATTTTGTATTGAAGCGACGTTGGGTTCAAGGCTCCATTAATCTAAATATCATATTCACGATTATCGTGGCATGCGTCTCATATTATGTAAGTACCCATTGGTAATGGTATACATGGACCACATAATTTGATATCCTAAATAAAAAAATATTTTCAAAGTAGACTGGAAGTATCAATAACTATAAATTATAAACACTAATCAAATGTGAAGATTAAACTTTTGTAAACAAATATATTTGTTGTTTGACTTATTTGTAATCATTCCGGTAATTCATAACAACATAATGTATAAACCATAAATAATACTTTAAAACAATTTAGCATGTGAAGTTTTAATACCTATCCAATAAAAACCACTAACAGCTCATCATAAATATTTATTTGATTTAAGAACTGAAACTAATGATGTGATAACTATTTCACACAAATTGACGTAAATCAATAATTTGCACATTGATAAGTTCGCGTTAATGAAATTGTTATTGCAATTCCAAATCTATAAAAATAATATCTAGCACACTTTAGAAAACCATAATATATAGAAACCGATTATTAGAATAATAAAACACTGCTCCTTCTGCTGCGTCGTTTTTTATTGTTGTAAAAAACTCTCACATTATTTAAAATGGTTTTATATATTGAATCGGCGGGCGGTTGCTGCAGTGTTAGAAGACATCGTAAGTTACGGTCGGCGATAACTTTCACACAGGCAAAAACAATATGTCATAGAAACTGGAGTAGAATGTGTATAAATGTGTCCCATTGACGAGTTGCGTTGCAGTCTCCATCGTTCTACCTACTGCCTGCTCCGACACAACGAGAGCAGCACTTTCAATTATTTTCGAGATATTTATTCCGAGATTACAATTGGAATTTCAATGAAATCACGAACAACATATTTATCAGGTATGATACACAAGAGGTCGATTTTTTACCGGGTAGTTATTATTTTGGCGAAAACTTGTTTTACATGAAAATTAGTATAGAAAAATCGCGACACTAAGTAGAGCGATTTTTCCTGTCCCTTAATTCGAAAATAATTTTCTTATGAGAAATAGGTTTGAGCCACATAAAAAAATGTAGCCTGGTATAAAATCAACCTCGTGTGTAGTAACGGTGATTAATATATGATTAAATATATAATGTATTACTTACAAAATAATGCTTACCTATATTATATAAATGAGCGACATCTATGTATTTCTTATGAATCGTGCTGTTTAGTTCTGGACGCTATCTACAGCAGTAATGTCGCATGTAGAGAGAGGAATGCGCAGGAAGTTTAAATGGATCCATAAAATAAATTAAAAATTAAAGAATATATGATGGAAAAGTGCAGTGTATCGAGATGTGATGCGATATTTTATATTAAATATTCCTTTATAGAATGATGAAGTAAACTTTAATTTTATTCAAGTTTTCCATATTTAAAAATTATCTAACATAATATACAGGTTGGTTCGTTTTTCATTGACCAGCTTATATCTGCTAAAGTATGGAAAATATCAAAAAAATCTTTTTATAAAAGTTGTTTGGTTCATTGGTAACCGTAATTTATATATAAAAAATAATTTACAGTGCCACTTCCGGTCTTACCAAAAGTATTTTTTTTTAATGGAACACCCTATGTTGAGTATATTTTCCCATTAATGCTATTATTTCCCCGAAATATTATAATCCTCATTATCCAATAAATCCAAACCGTACCTAAAATATAGTAATCCGTTAACTAAGAAAGTTCTCAGAATACAAATTTGTAAAAAATCCAGTAAGAACACCATCGTCACTACCTCCATCCCTACCACTCACGAATAGTATATAAATAATGTAAGTTGTTAGTTTTAAGTTAGTTATTATCAGCCATTGATACAATCATCTATACTACTAATATGTGTGACAGTTTATATACAATAAACATAAAAGTTCAAGTCAGAAAAGTCGTTTTTTCTACAAAGGTACATTTGCATGGTATCACAAATATTTACGACATCTGTGTGCTTGCATATGTTCCCATACACTCAGATCAGAGTTCTACAAAAAGAAGAGGTCGTTATTACACTTCGCTTCAACACCCTATATATTTGATTATTTTTGAATTCGTTGTTCATTGTCTGTTTCTATCGCGCTTTACAGAGAATAAAAACTTTACTGCTCAGTATGACACCGCTTGTAGATACGTCGTTTTTG
>JARJEC010161337.1:0-13486 GCA_030264575.1 Tachinus sp. AB-2021 | reverse complement strand
TTAAGATAATTGAATAAAAAAGTCTTTTATGCAAACATTGTTTATTAAAATTATTATTATTTTATAATATTTATTTATTTAATCAACAAGCTTGTCAATAGAAGCAGAATAATCAAGATATTTTTATTTATTGACGAGTTTATTAACCGCCATTGTTGGTAAGTAAGTAAGTAAGTTTTATTTGTATTAATAAATTTGTATGCAAGCCAGAATTTAAAATTCAATTTATTCTAGCAATGTGATACTTGTTTTCTTTTATGTTTGTTTATACAAAATTGTTGTTGAGTACAGAATTTTCCGTTGTTCGCTTAAATACATTCAGAAAATCTCATTGAAATCGTGACGAAATTTGCAATTTTTAAAATAGCATCAAAATCATTGAATTTGTCAACTTAGTATTGTAAATATTATTTAATAATATTAATTTACTGCTTATTGCCTAGCGATGCGACGATGTGTTTAATGGCCATGCATGAGACAGAACTGCTAAAGGTGTAAGATGTCAGAGGTGCACAATAGGACCATCAGGACCATAGTGATGGGACGCTTGACGAACCACCTCAGGAGGAAATAAAAACACTCAACTAGTATACACTTAACCCTCCGTACTCCGATCACTCTGCTTAAATTGTTTTGATATAAGTCATATTACCTTGAGTACCATTTTTTTTAAATACTTTGGAATATTTACGCCGAAGTTTTATTTAAGCCAAGGAAACTATGTTTCCACAAATTTCAGTAACAATTTGTAAGCGTAAACTATTGAATACAATGCTTATACAGATAGTTTTTTTAAAGCTCAACCACAAATATCTCAAAAAATCGGGGCAAAATTAAAAAATCTCAAACTATGTAAATTCGTATTTTGCAAACTGTTGACATGTGTGCTACCTTCCCTCTCGCTTCCAAGAAGCACCTTTTGAAAATTTTAAATGTCTTATCTTGTGTGAACTCTTATTGAATAACATATAGATACAAAAATATACCCATCATTATGATATGTTTCTGAGTTGATAGCTTTGTACTGCTACTATAGTTTTAGATGAACTAGTTTGTAAAGTACTTACCGTATATCAAATGATTGCAAATTGCAGTTAATTTAAGAAATGAATTTTATAACCGAACATTTTATAAAATATAACTTGGATTCTTGGATTAATAAATCATATAAAACAATTATTATTTTACTCAAACGCTTCAATGCGATTCGGATATCACTTTAGAGCACTGTTTAATTTAAATATTCCCGTTGTAGCAACGACAAATTTGTATAATTGGTATTAAGAGACTTTATTTAATCTTCTTTTATTTGATTATTATTTTCTCTATGACGCGTTTCTGGTTGATTGTGGGTTATATTGGATTTCCAATTTGATTTGTATTCCACCAGAAATGCGCATAATCAATTACTTTGTTTTATAATTTCTCTATAAAAACACTTGAATATGTATAGCGAATAATTTTTAAATGTATTGTTCTGTTAATTTTATCATCGTTTTTTTATATAAAAAATAATAATTTTGTAATAAATATAAAAGAAAATACGGTAAAGCATTCCATTTGAGTTTGTTTATAAACCCGAGATACTATTATTATTATTCTACATTATGTATTATTATCGGCCGGCTTTCGTTGCCAACATTCGTGGATAAAGAAAGCTTTTATAAAATGCGAATAACTTTAAAAAAATATGAAAGAAATATTTACTGAGATAATAATAGGGCTTACTCTCTTGACATATTTCCTTTAGTGTGCAGTGAAATCCAAAGTTAATGCAGAGAATGATGTGGTCATATTTATTCCAAGTTAGAAAATAAATATGTGAAGATATACGAGAGCAAAGTCAGGATTTGTAATTTTAGAATATCTTATAATTGCATTATTTTTGTATTTTATTTCGTAATTATTTTTCATTTAAATAATGCATTAGATTTAACAATATTAACAATTTGAATGTTGTGGATTAAAATAAATATAATGTTCAACTTTTCGGTTTTATTATATAACGCTTATTTGAAGTATATTTATTATTTATTTATTAATACATATGAATTATTATGCATGCAATAATGCCACTTATTTGAATATTGATTAATATTATTTAATTTGTAAATTACAAGTTTTCCAGAACACAGATATGTACGTATAGCTTGAACCACAGTTACTCACATAGTTTGCTTCATCATATTGATTCCAAAGTTGAGGTCACCTAGTTTTGACGAGAAGTTTCTGAAGTGAAACTGGATTAGCATTCAAACGCAGGCAAGCTTTTGATCTTAAAATATCTTGAATGAGTCTACCCTTTGATTCACATTATAGACACCGTACATAGTTTTTTTTTTCTATTAAATTTTATGACAACATGTTAATACTAATAAGCTAACTAATGTAACTTAGATCTTGTTTTTATTAATTAATATTATATTAAAGCAAAAATAAAGACCTCGTGTTGCGATAAAGGATACGTTTTTAATATGGCAAATTGTACACTTTACAATAGAAAATTATTTGATTACTAATTATATCTCACAACGTTTATCTTTTATATTTTCATATTTTGAAGCTTTCTGTACATTTTGCAACTTATGAACATGTTTGATAATTTTTGATAATTAACTTTGTTCCGTTACATGTACTTAGACTAAAATTAAAACTTATATGTTGAGTTGAGTGGCACTAATACGTGGTTTAAAATCAATCATTTATTTAAAATGTTGTACACGTCGGCGTATAATACCACCTTCCCCAGCGCTACAAAAGATATACAAGTAAAAAGAACATAGAATAAAATATTATAAACATGGAAATGAATTGAATAATAAAAAGTAATTGGTTAATATATGACAAAAAAAACGAGACAAAACAAATATAAAAAGCAGTTAAGAAACAAAAACAATAATTTGATTATTACTGTTATACGAAAAGCAAAATAGAAAAATAATGTTAAAAATAAGAAATTAATATTGTGTTTTATTAAACAGGGTACAGTGAAAAAATGAAACAGAACATTTTGAAATATAAGCAACTTTTAACAATAGATTTTTTTTATTGTTTAAAAAAGCTGCTACTCCTACAACACTAATTTGTATCATAGTATTTTTTTTAGCAAAACAACCTGTTCTGGAATCTATAGCAACTAAAATATAACCCATTAAAAAAAATGTAAATCACCCAGTTTGCAGTTTGCGTTGCTAAAGACAAATAATTAAAAGATTACATATTGTTTCACTCATCGCTTTTTATCACAATATTTTGCAAAATTTCTGATTTAAAAAGTTTTTAAAATTGCGATAACAATATCAGACATTTCTCGATACTTTGCAATAATTTCTTAATTTAAAAGTAAAATTATTAGGAAAAAAAGCGCAAAAATATATTCCACTGTTTTAGAAAAATAAAAAATATCTACTGAAATATTGTTTCAGAGTTATACTCAAAATAATCACTAATACAGTCATACTATTTAAAATATATAGATAATCATGATTAATTAATTTTAGCCCACCGCAGTTTCTATTATAACAGAAAGTTAATCAAATATCGCTAAAATTAAAAGTTATAAAAAATCTCAGTACGTATAACAATGCCTTTGAGATATGTTAGAAATGTTTCAATAATAAAAAATATTATTCTGTAAAAGGAAAGTTGAAAGTCAGATGAATAATAAAAGTACCATTTTTAATCAAAATTGTCCCCTATAGAAAAGGGTTCAAAACAATACGGCTGCTGGAAGCATTGGGCCACCCATAGAGCAAGAAATTGCCTAGTAAAAGGTACCAAAGCGGCAGATTGATTTTACATCATTGCCCTAAATAAGCCAATGGTTTGTGATAACGGAGTTTTGATGATCAATAGCTTATAAGATGATGATATAAAAAATTATTAAGTATTGCAAATTGTTATCTTACAGTTGCCCAACAAAAAAATAAACGGGTAAAAGCCAATTTCACAAATAAAGAATACTTTGGCACTACTTTTAATTATCAGTGAAATCATTCACACAAAATTAAGGTTAAAAAAGAACAATTTTTAACAAAATGAGTTCGCTACTATATAGCAATGACCTCAAAAAATATAAACATGACAAAACTTTTCTATCGATAGAGTGGAACCATGGACACTAATCGAGACGCTATGTAGAAAAACAGAAATTATTTCAGCATCCTGCTAAATCACAGAATGTTGAAAAATTTGTGGATAAATCGCATAACAAATACTGAAATCCTGCAAATACAAATTTTTCAAGAGGCGGTTTGTATTGCGGTCCCGAAGTTCTTATTGTGCACCTGTGACGGCTTACATGATTCGCAATTCTGTTTTTTCTCCAATCCAGTAAGTTTGAGTCTATGCATTTTGATACATATGCGATTATTTTTTGTTATATATATATATATATATATATATATATATATATATATATTGTGTTACAAACAATCTTGTGAAATTTGTTGTTTGGTATGATTTTCACAAGTTGTTGTGATCTGTTTGCTTCCGATTATTTTTTCCGGCCTGATGTAGGATTCCAAAAATGGGTTCCGGTCTAATAAATGTAAGAGTTGTTCCCTCCCGTTTTGGGTAGCTAGTTAGCCTCAACGGACCTTTTACAACTTTTGTGAGTTCGTAATTTCTTGTTGTTATGCGTTATGTAGTTATATGTATACCATAAACATCAAATGCTGTATCAATTAAAATAGGATCAATTAGAAAACTTTGCATATTATTCTTCGTTTTGAGATATATAAACACAAGTACGGACCTAGTATGTAATAGAGAAGAATTATTGATGTTTTAATATTACCAGCATGGCTTATCGGATTAGCAAATAATCACACGTTGGATGTCTATTGATGGAATGTAATACGGGGTCTAACAATATATGAGTGAATGATCACACCTACATCACATTGATACATCAGAATTTAGTTTATATTTCCTTATTGCAAGCATATCTGTCCATAAAAAATATAAAACGTAAAATAAATTACTTAATTCATTTATTTACTAAATTTCATACATATGCATACTTTAACCCATGTCATGCAAGTATTATTTGTATAGCTCCTTAGGAACCTAGCAGTTCTGTTTAGCACACGCTGCTCTTGAGTTAGATAGTAAATTCTGGGCTGTGGTCCTTATCATCCTATTGTGGACATTTGACATCTTACAGCTATAGCAGTTCTGTCTTCTTTATGAAGTCCAGAAGCTTTTGCTAATAAATTGTCTTCAGCTCTTCTTGGTTTGCTTGCCAACCAAGCGGTGCGTTGCATGTTGAATGCTTTGCATTTGCACAGCAGGTGCTACGGAGTCAATTCGTCATGCAAAACTTTCGCGGCATAGTGGATTTTCTTTTATATGCATGCGTGCGCCTGTTAAGGCCACAGTGTCCGGTAATCAGTCGTTTAAGCCTTCACAATTAAAGATACAATAGTGGATACATAACGTAATAAGTTGCTGCCGTTTTGTAATAATAAAGTAAAAATTGGATAAAACATTCAAAGTTTGGCAGTTTTCATTATGCGACATTGAAGCTCCTTTTACACTTCATTATGCCACTAAATCAAAACCATTTTATATTCAGTAGCATCACCAATATTCACTCTGAGTTCCGCGTAAATCCATTGTGTATTAGAAAGTAAAAAATTGCACAAACTCCAATCCTGTTTCGTTAATTTCTAGTTTGTAGTTGTTATAACTAAGCATCTTAATTTCCCCACATAAACCACTAACCACTAGCATAACCAAATTAAAAATTTATAAAAATCATACACGTTTGGGAAATCGTAAATTTAAATGCAATTATATTTTGAATTCAAACTTCTAATTTTCATTGCAAATATATTTAGTAAAGCAAATTTTTGTTTAAATTTCTTAAAAATATGATAAACCAACAGATATCTATTAATTCAATTTGTATTCATTTATGGGGTCATGTATCTTACACTGACATATATTGATTTGTCAAGTTCGATTTATTTATATTACACCAAATACGTCAACACCAGTGCAATTATCATTAGTAATACAACGAGTGAATTGATGTTTATCGAATTTTAAACTTCTTCGATTTTCAGAGATAAATTATGTTACTTGGAAACCACCACGAGTGCGTTAGTGCGAGTGTGGTTTCATAAAGCAACATAAATTATCTAGAAAAAAAGAACAAATTTGCGAAAATCATTAAGATACACGAATTGTATTTGTCAAGGTTATTTCATAAAAAAACTCAAATACTTGTATGTATGTATGACCTGTCATTTATTATAAATATTAATATTAAATTTATATTTTACTGAGAACGTCCGATTTAATTTTTAGTAATGTCATCATGAACGTCAGAGACAAAAACACAAACGATAATTATATTAATTGCCATTTATCAGTTAGCTTGTATAAAAGTGAAATAATCGCTGTAATTTTTTTATATGTTTAATTTCATTCAAATATGAATCTAATTTAATAAAAATTTTAAAATAGCTCGATATGATTAGTTTATAATTATAGAGGAAAATAGTCATCCTACCTTGAACCCAATTAGTCAAAAATTTGAATAAAATCATTAAATGATATCAAAAAATAATTTGTTTTAAGGTATGTTTTTTTAAGTTACTATATATTATAGCCATATTTCCATTATTTAATTTAATTGTTCTTTAATCATTCTTACCAAAGAAAGCACACGATCATTATTGAAACTTACCTGAAAAAAAAAACAAAATTAATCAAACAGAAATAGAAATGTTACATAGTAAGTCGGTATATATAGATAGATATGGTTTAAAAAATGTAATTATATGTCGCATAATAGATATGTTCACCGAAATACCATGTATAAATTCTATCCAGTTCAGTATGTTTCAAAATTTAAATACATAGGTACTTGCTGGAGCTTAATGCGCATCCTGGTGCTCTACATTGTAGTCCGGTTGCATTCCAGGGGCCAGCCGAGGTCGTAAAGTGCAGCATTAAGAGATAATACACGATCCGAGAGGGTGCTGCACCCTCACACCATTTCAATAGGGTGGCGTATTCACCCTTCCCGGTCAAGCCCCATTAAGCACATGTGGCCCCACACAGGAATTGTTTATTAAAATCGAAAGACATGAACTATGATAATCAACACACGAGGACCAACACAGATGTTCGTTGTAAATATAGGGGAAGTTGTTTTTGAGAGGCGGCGAATCCAATTGATTTATTAGGGTTCATTTATTAGATCAAAGCACATTATTAACATGTTAAACCGCGAACCTCTATAAATGGATAACTTAATTATGGAATTAAAACGGCCCCACTTTAAAATGTAGGTCCGAAGAGTAAATTTTGGACGTAAGCTTAACCACAAGTAGGGATGCGTTATATAAAATCTGCAATCGTTTGCTGGAATATATGACCCAATATTACTATTTCGATTTGATACAGTTGCCACGATTTTACGAGGAAGGGTGGATCGTATGTATTAAACTCTCGTTGCTTCTATGTTAATAAATTACACAGCTGGCGATCCGCTAATGTCCCGTGCGACAAAGAAACTTTTAATGGAGAAAATGTGTCAGCCCAAAATTAATCTTAACGTTAAAATATATCCAGTTTTTTGTGTATATGAACGTGGTGGGCAAATATTTGCATAGTAGGTCGAAATATATCTGTTTGCTTTATCACCCTAGAGCTTAAAGACCCTTGGGAATAATTCAATTATTAAAAAAATAATGCGTATAGGGTGATATTATTAAAAGTAGAATAGTAGATTAGACGAGTTATTCATGTGTGTTCATGGTGGGATTACGAGATTATCGGATTGTTTATTTATGCGGCCGCATACAATTCTTTATTAGGATGCATAAATAAAAACCGCACATTTAATAATTTCAACAGTCACTTTTTTTAATTGTGATGTCATATTTAACCTCATATTCAATTGTATTATCCGGTTAACTACTTATATTTCTACAACATACTACTAACAAAATAAAATTATGCATAGATATTTTAAATATTGATTTTTTTAGTTGTTTAAACGTCCAAGCGTATTTTAACCAATTTTAAATATTGTTTTAATTACTTCTTTTGTGTACTTGCGTATATTTTCAAATAAAATGTTTAAGACTTTTAAAAGTGCATATTTATTACATTATAAAAACGTTATGGATGAATTAATGTGAGACATGTTTTTATTTGTAAATCTTAAAAATTACACACTAAAAAGTTTAACTTCCACTTTTTAGTATCCGACAATAGTTGCTTTAATTAAAGATATCAGAAGCATTGCAAAAGCACCGCCCGAGCAGTACAAAATAAGCTAGTAAATCACTTCTAGTTGAAGCAACATCACAAGTTTTGAAATAGTAATAATTTATAAAAATATAAAATTACAAAAACAATCTAACACATATGATCTAAAATAGTCATCATCACAGAAGTAAATGAACTCTGGTTCCGGTTTTGGTTCGGAACAAACATCAATATTCTCGCTAAAAATTTAAAAGGTATTACTAATATTTGTAAACTTGAAAAAACACATTCTTAATAATTCAGATAAATTAGATAAAAACAAATATACTGTATATGCTGCTTTATTTATTAATTTCTACTCGACCGGTTTAAGCTTAAGCCTGTATTAATTTAAGGTTAATTGCTCTTGAAATGATTGTTTATATTCTATAATTCAGATAAAATTATTAGAAACAAAGGATCATTCTACAAATGGATTATCATTATAAATTAACAAAGTATTATAGTAATATAATTTTAAACTAGCAAAGTGAAAATGTGACACTTATTCAACTCTCTAGCGCTTTCAGAAAGTAAGCTCGACAAAAGCATGTGAAAAGGCGTCTTCGGTTTCCAGTTGGAATCCCAGGCAAACCGTACACTAAGGGTTGGATTCTTATTAGTATATGTTAGATTCCTATGCACTCAAAATCTACAATAGATCTTATTTTACGTGCTTGTAGTAAATTAAAATTTTAGTAAGAAATTGACAAATAGGTGTAGTATCACATGGAGAGGTTTATAAAAAACAAAAAATCATTTTTCTTATTTCAATTAAATACATTATTTATTTTCATTTAATGATGTAATTAACTTTCAACGCTTTGATTTTCTAATATAAGTGTACCAAAACACTGTTTTTTACATTTTACATTCTTCTAAAAACCAAGTTAAATTGCAATAAATTTTTTAAATAAAAATATTTCACTCTACTTTTAAAAAGACATTTTTTTGGGGGTGATTTTTTTCAAGCTAAAATTTAGTGTTACGCAAAAATTTTATGATCACCATGGTTCATAACGCGTCATTAAACATTCACGACGCAAAATAGAAAGAAGAAAAAATGATGGAAAAATCAATGTAACGAATTAATATGGAGCAACATCAATATAAATTAAATTGAATTTGAAAAGTTAATTATTATTTGTCAGTGTCATATACATTACCTCATATCAATGTATACAAATCGGAATTAAATTAATTCTAATAATAATAATAATACCTTTAATCCCATACAAATATTTCCAATTATGGAAACTTACACAATATAAACCCCTATATATAACTAATTTGGGGTGTTTTTGAAAGAAATTATACACGACCGCGCATCGGCCGTTTATGAACAATTTTTGAAAACAGGAGGCACTTTCGTCTAGTATTTGACTAAAATACGAGCGGCTGTCCAACTTAAAAACCAACCTCTGCAGACGCCTTAAAGTGAAAACCTATTCATAACTAAAACTCAAACACCTTTGTTTTTTTCACCAAAATTTCAGAAACGGTGCGCAATTTTATTAACGACATATTTATCTCATTGATTTTTTCGTTTCCGTCATGGTAGATTTTGATGACCTGTTTACCGAGCGATTTTGACAAACTTATTTCTAACTCTATTTAAAAACGATTGCATCACCTAACTACATTGTTAATTACCGCGATTGTTTCGATTTGACATTTAGAACCGAGGGAATTCATTGAAGACTGTTTTTCTACAACAACAAATAACTCGCTCAATTTTGAACCAATTTCGACGCACATCGGCGGACAAATAAAACCTCGGAAGGGCTAACTTTTTCAAAATTTTTAAAGTAATCGGCAAAGATTTGTGTCGATGGCCGTAATATCCAGAAAATAAAATTTAGTTTTATTCGTGCAGCCAAATTTTCCAAAGTGAATGGATTTTGATCGATTATATTTTCCCGTCTTATGCCCAAGGGTAAAATAAATTCGATGGTCTGTCTTCCGACTCCGGCGTCGGTAGTCCACCGACGGGGCGCAAAGTTTTTTTTTTTTTCAAAACGTTACTCCTATGCGACGGTCCGACAGTTGCTTTTATGTCGCGCGCCAAACCTATCTCCTCCCACAATTTTTGAAGTAGGTACTGGAAATTAATCCCATTAGAAAAAATATCGTCGTTTTTGGAGGGTTGCAACTCCAAAATGGGACGTCTGTTCGGGATCACAATTACGCCGTTTGACGCGGCCATCTTTTAACAATCTGTTCTGGCTCTCTGAAAATGTCCTTATGGTGTCCGGTTTTTGAGATAAAGTTGTTGGCAACACCTCTTTTCCGAGAAAAAGAGGTCAATCTTCTGACGGCCGTAACTTTTTAGTCCAAAGAGAAACGATCGTTTCGTACATCAAAAGGTGGGGTCGAATTGAGGTACGTCCGAATCCAGCCTCGGACTTTTAATGTTTTCAACGGGGGAAAAGTTGGGGGATACACCCAAAAAGTAACCTCTGCGACGCTCCGTTTTTTGTTGATAAAAAAATTATCAAATATCCGAGTATGTTCAATATATAATAATAATAATGTTTGAAAAATAATCATTATTTACAGCAATTGTCATTGCAATAAATATTGAAGAATCTTTCATAAAATATTTAAAAAACAAAGTTATTGCTAAAAATTCATTAAATATCTACATATTTCCATTTAAGTACAATGTATAAATCATACAAAATTGATAATTTTCACAAGAATTTCACAACTATCTAAATATGTTCATTATTTTGAAAAACCCTTTACTAAAATTTGTATAAAAATCAGAAGTTTTTGCAAGAAATTCATCAAATATCTAAATATGTGCATTATTTTGAAACACCTTTATTAATTAAACATCTAAATATGTCAAATTATTTTCAAGTCGGCAATTTTATTTAAATAAATTATTGTAAATATTTCGAAAAAATGTACAAATATATACTTTTAAACAAATAAAAGTTACTTCCAGCTGAATCAAAAATCTTTACATACAACCAACATATATATACCGGTTGGATTTACATTTATAAATAACAAATGTTTCAATCTGCTGTGAATTGCATATCACCAATTAAATTTTTTTAATTGTATAATAGCTCTAGATATTTTTCAATACTGATTTAATAAATTAAACTTATTCAAAAATTTATTAACTACTATTTAAGTTCTTTGAGAAGTTTAATAATTTATAGAGTAAAATTGATTTGTTTCATGAGATAATAGTAACTTTCTGTGAAAGGAATATACTATAGAATTATCCAATGAATTATTAACTATCTAATATTTTTACCCATTTCAAGTGTCAGTTATTAACTATAATAGACAGTTTTGAAAAACACTGACTGAATGTACTCCAGGCAACACGACCAAATTGTTAATTGTCCTAAACTAATGAAATATGTATTCAATTTAATAAAACCATTTATAATAAATGAAGTCCATTTGGGATTGCTGATTCATTTTGACAATGAAATTAAATTATTATTGAAACGTTACAATTCGTGCGCAAATTACCATTTATATAAATTAAGATGATTCGATACACACACATAAAAAAGCATTTCTAATAATTATTGAATGGCGTGGTTACCAATAATGTGCATTGATGGCAATAATACGTAACAATCTATCAAACCCCATATTCAAACGCCCTAAATCATTATTTACATGTGGCCCCGTTCACATGATTATAATAAATAACATTAAGGTAGCAAAAACGCAGATGTTAAAAGTGGAGTGATTAAAATTAATTATTTAAATCCAGTGGTTTTAAAATTTATGTGCGTTCGTGGTGAGTAATATAAAAAGATAATAAATATATTGTTTTAATACAATATGCATACATTATAACAAAAATAAAAAAATATGTTATATATAAATTTTTATTATAATAAAATAATGCTCAAAGCATAATCTGATTTTGAAATTATACGCGCCATCCTGAACTAGATATTTGTGCACAGATTTTATTTCTATAACATCGCGACACAACAACGTATCGTAAAAATCAAACGCAATTTCAATTGCAAATGTTACGATCTGAATAATTGTCGTATTATGTTTATAACTCAGCATCACTCTCAAGTACCACCACAATGTTAGTGTTATGCAAATAAAACGGGTATGTTAATACACTTTGTTGTAAATATTCTAAAAGGAAACAAATATTATTTTTAAATATCAGTTTGTGTATGCTCGCTGTTTGCGAAGCAGAGATACGCATAGAATTAGTTGAATAAATTTTCAAAATCAAAGCAAAAAGAATTTATAAATTAGATAAAAACAAACAAAACTGGTATTGGGTGAAACAATTGTAAAATATTGTACAACATTATTAAATTTTTTATACATATATTTAATCTTAAAATGAGTCTATTTTTGGATCAATTTTATTTTAAATTCAACCTCCAACAATCCTTCAAATTGTTGAAATATCAAAGTAATTTATATATAAATGTTAGTTAATATAAATTAGATTTATTTTTAGATATTAAGTTAATGCGCTAGAAAATTGCTATAATTATAAAATAATTTCTGAAATTATTATATTAATATATTTTAATGGCGTGTTAAATAAATAATATTATCCAACCCGTAAATTAATTCCTAATTGATATTTAATATTAATTTTATGCGAGAGTTAAAGCAATAAATTGATATTGTTTTATATTGTTTATTGAAATTATAATTATTTTTAGTTTATTTTATTATACACCACTGATTTCAACTTATTATATATTATTATTATTATTTTAAGTTGAGTTGGTGGTCGGTAGCTCCTTTTATTTTATGTCATCACAAATGACATAAAATGACATTCATACTATGTTTTATATTTCTATTGCTCCATGGACCAAATGAAATTTATTTTAAAGTCTCCGTTTTCTAATTCATTAGCGGTATGTCGAGTTCTAATTATGTTTATGCCATTAAATCTATGACTTGTTACTTTGTGTTTCCTTTTAAATCAAAATGTTATTAATAATAGCCTTAACAGATCTATTTGGGAGTTTATGTAGAACTTTTAATTGTATTTTACATAGTTGGTTTATGTTATTAATATTGTTTATATAAAATCGATTAAATTTTTAAGGAGAATAAGTGATAGAATTAACTTTATTTTCATTTACCTTACTTATCGCTTTACTTTGTAGTATTTTCTTGTTTGTCATAATTATTATATATAATGCCTTAAAGATTGAAGTTAACGCAATCATTTGAAAACAAAAACTAT
>JARJEC010161266.1:0-16883 GCA_030264575.1 Tachinus sp. AB-2021 | reverse complement strand
TAAATAAAATTGCTTTAATTTTGTTGGGCATTTTATTAAAGTCAGTAATGCCGTTAGTAAATATCGATTGCCTAATAATATTTTTAGTAGCTGTATATTATCTAAAGTTGCCCGGTCCTCTTGTGGAGTAATTGTGAATATTGTAGCTTTTTGAAATTTTCAAATAATTAGGCAAATGTCCATGTTTTAATTTAAAAATAAATAACATACTGTAAAGATAAATGGTTTCTTCCACCAATAACCAATTACCAAGATAGCATTAAATTAACACCTATTACATTGTAGAATGGATCTCATTGCTTTATTTTGCAATACAATAAGTTGATGTTTTTGACTTCCGTTTAACATATAGAGATATGGTGATACAGTATTGGTATTGTGGGCGTATTATAGCATTATATAATGTAATCCGGCTATACATAGATACGCTACTAGATATTCTCCTAACAATGCCAATTTATTTTCTTAATTTATTTATTAATAAAGAAGTGAAACTTCTTTAGGCGCGTTTTTAACTCGCCTAGCATGCGGATGCAACATATCGCGACGCAAAAAAGAGAGAAAGACAGATGTAGAATCAATGGGTGGAACTGAGACAAAGCTACAGTCAAGTACGCTAGCGCAGAGCAAGTACATCAATATAAACAAATAAAATTTGACAAATTAATTTCATTTTATACACATTTAATAATTTATGAGTGATTATTATTAATTTTGTTGTCATAAAATAAATTTTATTTATTGAGGTTATGTAATCAGGCGTTAATAAATGATTTTATTTTGATTAAAAAAATGGTAATACTTACAGGGAACATAGATTTCGTTTGAATCATGTTGAACTGATCCAAAAATTTCTGACTCAATTCCAGAGCCTCGGCCAGGGAGTGATGATCGGGTGATGAAACAGGCGTGTGTTTTAGAAGATCGTGCAACACCAAAGCATTTTTCTGTACTCGAGCAACCGGCTTGTGAAGCAGATCTTCTAAAGAAATCGGCTGCCCGGAAAGTTGCTTACATGTGATGTTCTTGGATATGTCCCCAAATTGGGAGTTGGTCATACTGCATTTCCTCGCAGTATCCACAGCACGGCCGTAATTGCTTAAGAAAGCGCCGTAAAGTTCCAGATTTCTAGCCTGAACAAAAAAAAATGTACTTCCAGCCCGATTTTGATGACATGTGTTTTGCTAAAATTATACCAAATTGATGGTATGCATTCCAATTATAATAAAGTGCATTCACCATAAAATTTATCCAATGAACCAAATGAAAGGTATGAAATATTATTTTTACTGCAGCTCCTGTAGCCCGATTTTGATAAGACGCGTTTTGCCAAGATTATGCCAAATTGATGCTATCTATTTTAATAAAATTTTCGCGATTGATTCCAATTATAATAAAGTGTATTAGAAGCAGAAGTCAACAAAATCCAATGAATCAAATAGGAGTTATGAAATATTGTTTTTGCTGCAAATACTCTAGTTCCAGTTTGGCGGGAGCAATTTGTAAAAAAAAATGTAATAGCAATTTTACTTACCATTTTTTTAAAGCTATCTCCTATTCTAGTGTCCCATTTAAAGGCGTGTTTCTTGAGGCTGTCCAAAAAATTCAAATGTAGATCGTGTAGATCAGGTATCTTGTAAAAAATCTGCTTAAATTCTGCTTCGGATATAACAGGTTGTGATGTGTCAAGGGTTGCTCTAATAGCCTTCATATACTGTAGAAAATATGTAAAAAATGAGGAAAAAATTGCATTTTCATTTTCGATAACTTACTGTCATTAGTACATGCAACCACTCCACATAATTGGTCTCACTGTCTATTATATTCATCAGAATACTTTTGTAAATTGACGTTTTCTCACCTTCAACTCGTTCGGCATCCTGAAAAAATGGTATTCAATGGCTTTATTTAGAGAATTTGAAACATACACTTTCAAAAAATTGATTTAGAATTGAGAAAAATATTCGACAGCCGTGAATTTTAAATTTTAAATTAAATGAATAGTTTAAAATCATTTAGCCAAATTCACACTGTTACAAACGGCAACAATCAAATGCAGAAAGTGTTCACTCACACTGAATTTGTTTAAGTTACGGTAAATAATAGCAATGATATTTTTTTCCACACTTGCATAAAAATGATTTAAAATAGTTGTAAACAAATAAATCAAAAATTAACTTACAGTGTAACTTATCTGACTGTATTTTCTTCGTGTGGCAGGTGTTGAAGATTCCAAAGAACTGGAACTGGCATACGAACCGTTGTCGTTGTTCCTGCGCAATTGGATGCCTTCATCATTGTCATCTTCCTCCTCATCACTGTCATGACTTTGGTTTTTGCTGGAATACATTATAACCCTTAATATTGTAGTAAAATATATTTAGATTTTCAATGTATTGCTGCTGTTTAAAATAAATGTTTGAGGAATTGCTTTGCAATTGTTTACTTACTGTATAAAATATTCAATATTAACATAGTTTGACTGCGCGGGTTCAGGTGACTGTGGTTCAGGGCCAACATTTTGCAATGAACTATGTTTTGCATGTAATGGTAGTGTGCTCGAATTTGAAAAAACGTTTTCTGTACTGGAACCTACACCTAATTGAAAAAAAAAGTTTAGTGCATGATTTTATCTAAATCACAGTATAAATATCATGGAAAAGTAAAGAAAAATATTATTTGTTATAAATATAAAAAATGGTGTACTATTTATTTTAAATTAAAACATAAATTAACAATTCATGTAATAAATTTATTGAAATAGACAAGTAAAATAAAGATGAAATCACACAATATATTAAACAATAAGTAATAAACTTTAAGTATCATAATAATAAAAACAAGAATAATTACTTTAAGCTTGTAAGTATCGCGCGTACGCCAATATTCGAACGCTAGAACATTTCCACTGATTAGTTTGAATTGTTTTCCTGCAATATGGCGTAAGAATAATTTTGATCGGTTGCGCGTCACGAGATTACGCAAGGGAAGCAATTAAGTAGTTTTGCAAATTATTTACGCATGTTTTTGCCTCAGCGAAAACACCCAGAGTCCGCCACCGAGGTGTATTTTTGTCTCGGCGATGCGTCAAATGCAAAAAAGCCCTAAAAAACTAAAAAAAGTGCTCAACATCCAAATATGACTTGGTATCTGAGTCGAGAAAATGACCCAAATCACAAAACTGTCATTGGTAGACTAATGATTTTTTCAACAATTTATTTTTCCGTTTTTTGAAAAACAAAAACTTTTTTTTTTCAAAATTTTACGTAAAACGAGTCGATATGCAAGGGAAAAATATTACATTTATTTTGTTTATTGTTAAGGTGGATTTTTCGCCAAGGGCGATCACTTGTCAATTCCAAAAACTAACTACACGGCCTCTCTCTACAACATCGTGCTTTGCATTAAAACTTTTTTGCCTTAATGGACACATGCCGAACGAAAGCATCGGCGAAAGGACGCGGAGTCCCCCTCAGAGGCGTATTTTTGTCTCAGCAATGCGCCAAACGGAAAAAATTTAGTGTAAACCCGTTCAAACATTTCCCATTTTTTTAGACCAGATTTTGTAAAACTCGAAAAAAAGAAAGAAAGAATCCAAATATGACTTCGTATCTGAGTCGCGAGAATGCCATTGGTTGACTAACGATTTTTTCAATATTTTATTTTCCGTTTTTTGAAAAAAAAAATTAAGCTAATAGAAATAAAGAACCATTAAAAAGTATTCCCAATACAAGGCTTTTAAAATCCCAGAATAAAAGAAGTTCTGCTGGAATTATACTATATAATAATTATGCATATATTCTAACAATGAAAAAAATATCAAAATAAAATCAGTACTAAAAGTAAATTCGCGTCGCAACCATAAAACCGCAGTCGAAAGTGGCAGAAAAATTCAAACAATGACACAATTTCCAAAAAAACCCACAAATCATAGTATTTTCGAAGTTTACCTGGCGCTATCTTATCGTCTCCATATAAACTCTAGATACATATTTACAGTATCGCCGATCGCGATAATGTTTGATGTTGATTAGCATTACCAGCTGTATCAATATTTTTAATCAAAACTGAAACGAAATGTTGAAACACATTTTTAAATTTATATCCGAAAAAAATAATCTAGTACAGTTTAGCAAGCAATATTTATGACAATATAATATTTGTTAACATTATACAAGTGTCAAAAGCCGAATATGTTTTTTTTATTTAAGTTATGTCCATTCGTACTTTAAATTTTGTTAAAGTTTTAAGATGAAAGTAAAAAAAGCGCCTCACCTCTGCTTGTTTTTGAATGGGACATATTTTAAAGAAATCTATAAGAATTTCACTTCAATTGCAATATTTACTCGTTATTATGAACTAACTGGACCTGACGTTGCATATCTAAACACATATCTACTGTTTTTAAGGATATGATAACCGTCTTATCTTTAACTTGTCGACTAAATCAAATCCGCATTATTTCGCGAATGCAAAAATTACCTGTATATCTTACGTTGTAGTTTAAAATAGTACATAACATTTAAGCCTCTTTTAAGCAAACGTATTAGTCGCGTGGCGCGCGCGATAAAAAACGCGACGTTTTCTAAACACATTGTTTTATAAGTACAGGCGATTTGATGCATGAAAGCGCCAATATAATACAATGTGTTTAGAAAACGTGGCGTTTTTAACCGCGTGCGTCACGCGATAGAAAACGCAAACGCGCTGCATAAAAAACACAAGTTTTTGCAAATTAACCTATTAATATTGTTTGTTTGTATTTCGTCAATCGCCCCCCCCCCTATACCTTGAATTATTTTGACACTTGACATTTGACTAATTATTGTGCGGAACTTTTTTTATGGAGTTGACCGAACAAATTTCTTTTCTTCATTTATTTCGCGCCCAACCTGTCAAATTCCCTTTTAAGCCGGTGATAGTGGTGATTCATTAGACAGAAAGAAAATGATATGCCCTATCCTTTGTAAAGCAATAGAGTTAAAAGAGAAATGGCCTCGCAATTCCGTCATCGGTTAAATTTGCCCTATATTTAACGATTCCTTTTGCACTGCTAAAATGTCAATCATAAAAAGGGCAATAATGCGTAACTGAATGGCTCTGACGTTTCTAATCGATAATAAAATCCGGCCGCATTACTCTTTTTGCCACAATACTCGATGCGATAATGGAAATCGTTCAATAATGATTATCTGCGATGCCACTTCACAAATGTCAATGGTTTTTACATCACGTCGAAATATCACATGATTAATCTTGGTTTGTATGGTGTCACCAGACGTACATTTATTGTACCCTTTTCACACAGAAAGTGAGGATATTTATAGACGACCTATTTTTATTTACCGCGCGGAAATTTCCTTATATTTTATTATACCCCGACGCTTCCAGAGTTCCACGCTTTCTAACGATTTTATGCATCGTTTTAATAAAAGTATTCAGCCAAAAAAATTTCATTTTATTTAAAAGAATAAAAATTATCAAACCTACGAATTTTATTTTTATCGTATCTCGTTGATATTCAATATCTGACATGTTATTGAATTGAAGCGAGAGTCAAAAAAGAATTATTTAAGTGAAAATCTATATTTTGATCTAATTTTCGGACAGGAAAAAAAATCGATTGATGATAATTTTATATTATCGCGCTCGTTCGATATATGAAGACCTCCGTGCAACAATGCTATTTGCCACAATCGGGATTTTTTAATTGATTTTTTACACGTTCATTGGGTACTCCAATATACACAGAACGAACATAAATAAAAAATATGATATTAACATAAATCACAACTTTTTAAATTTCAATTTAAAAATTACAATTCTTTAAAATTTGAGATGTGGTTATAATAGCTTTGTTGCACGGAGGTCTTCAAATATACTTTAACACTTTATTCATATAATTATCTAGGAAATAATTTGAAGTAAATCACATAAAATATTCAAGAACATCACATTTCAAACATTTAGTAATCAATTCCGACAAATATTACCGATATTTTCCAATCATAGAGGTTTCTCACCCGTTCATCGGTTTCGAAATTTTAATTTTAGTTCGTTTTCATAAAAAACATGTTTTGTCTTAAAAAATCTTCTTTTAAGATTTTTCCTTCAAACATAAAATAAATAATCAAAATTATAAGAAAACAATTTAATTTTTGCAAAAATTTAAAAAAATATTTATTAACGTACATAATTGTTATTTGAAATACATTTTTTTTCAAAGTACTCTGTCATGGTGCATATTAAATATGAAAGCGAATTTGAGTATATAAAAAATATTTTAAAAGAAACTTACTTTTAACTAGTGGATTTTCCTCTGTGTCAGCTGCAACTATATCATAATAAGGCTCATCTACAGGTGTTAGATGTTCTGCGGAAGATCTAATTGATTCAGTGCTGTTACTCCTTTGTGGACTATTTTCCTTCAATGAATTTCGTAACTTTGGTTTCATAGGAGGGCTGTAATTAACAAAGTGATGTAGATATACTAATAAAATTATTACTCAACAAAGGTGAGCTAGAATAGGATGCACATGGTAAACAGTCTAAGACAAAAACAAATACTTAATTAGCCGCACTCCGTATTATTGCAAAGTGAGTTTACTAGCGTAAAATTTTGTGTTTGAAATGTATCTATTTATTTGGTCATATGCCGCACATATCAATTTACACTATTATATCCACAATAGAAAAGATGAAGAATACCACTTCTTTCCGAAATTGGGCAAACTTTATGCTCAAAAAAACGGACGCAGTGCGGTGTACTCTCACCTCTACTGGATATATGCATTTTTGCCATATCTTATGCCTGCCTTATGTTGATGATCTCACAATCTCTGGGAGTTACACTTGACACAAGACTTACCTTACACAATCATTGGAAAAACGCGGCTTCAAACGCCACACGAGTGCTTTTTGCAACTAAAATGATGCCTGGGGTTTAGCATGACCAGATGGCTATATACCGTGGTTATTAAACCCGCTACCACATACGGAGCACTCATAGCACACTATATGGGGTAAAAAAATCACTATCAGAATTATAGCTACTTAAGTAGTACAAAGGATGGCGTGTTTGTTGATAACGGGAACAATGAGATCGGCACCCACAGCAGCCATGCGAGTTACTACTCGCACTACAGCCACTTCACGTAGTCGTAAAGTGGCTGTAGTGTAGCTTAGGCAAGCAGCTTACAGACTATAGAAAACAAATCCATTTTTAGTTCCACACAGTCCTTCAAAGAAGGAATAGGGGAACTTTGGTAATCATCGTCCTCGCCAAAAATATTTGTCATCAGCATCACCTGTGACGTCGGCATTACCGCCAGTGGTCTGAAGTATACAAATGTACATATTTATATGACGTCAGTGTGGGTGCGACGCAGTGAGTAAGTGACTGATTGAGTGAGTGAGATTAAAATAACTATGTGAGAAACTCTCTTTGGGACCGCCGAGAATTTTTGACAATCATAGACAAAGTATAATAAACTCAAACATGTTGCATGAGATATAAGCTCTAATATTGAGATAAATTTCATAAAAATGTACCGCATTTAGAAATCCTTTGATGTAATAATACCGCCACGAGATCGAAGGAAAAATACCCGGGCACAGAACAGAGAAATATCTGGCATAGAAAAACCAAAATGACTCCGTAGCTGAATATATACAGGAAGCAGATCACGCCAACGCTAGGCAAATATGCCTCGGTTTTTCAAACGAAAGTAAAAATCATTGAGTGGTGTACCAGGAAAATGATAAAGTTAAGAATCCTACTGACCGAGTACTATCTCGTCGAACAGCTAAGCAGCATTACAGTTGTTACGATTGACAGTAATAATAAAACTAAACTGGTCATGAATTGTATAGACAGAACTAGCTACAAACAACAGAATACCACTGTTCTGAACACCAAAAGATCGATCAAGCCAAAGCAGAAAAGATTAAGGCCGACTAACTAATCAAAAAAGGGAACATTTATTGGACCAAAACCCACTTTCGCAATTCCACACGAGACCTAAAAGAAATAATCCGACGCAAACGAAACACAACAACTTGCCAAGCTATCAACGGATGAATCACATTCCTAATAGAACCAACACAAAATTCCCAAAAGAAAGTATAGTATATGAGTGATAATCAAACTTCGAAGGTTTACAGGGCTAATTACCGGAAAGTGTGGTCTTAACAAACACATGCATAGACCGGGTATACAAGAAAATCTATGTCGCGGATGCTTGGAGGACAAAGTGATTCTAAAGGATATGTTATGCAGAGGAAAACATACAACAAGTAGCGCACAATTCGCTTTGGCAAGCATATGCTAACCCAAGAAGAGTTGAAGACAATCCCTTAGAAAAGCTCTTGGACTTCACAGAAGAGACAGAACTGCTAGAAGTGTAAGAGTAGCCACAATAGGACCACAAGACTAATTGTAGAGCTTGAACAAAACTACCTCATAAAAAAATATTCACAAAAATATTATATTTTTGTGAATATTTTTGCTTGCAGTTGTATGGGTTACACAATAGTAATTTTATTGTACCTTCATTTTATTCCCCTAAACCCAAAACCCATCCTCGTCCACCAAATGTCAAGAAATGTTTGCGAAATGATGAAACTACAGTAATCAATGATAAAAGTTCATGATTTTTTTCGAATGTCTTTTGAATTATTTTATGTTGAAAAAATATCATATCAATATAAAAAAAGCCACAACGAGGAGCCGCTAGATGTTTTCAAAAACTAAAAGGTTTTCAAAGTCACAAAATGTCCAAAAGTTATTAATTACAAACTGTTGCGAAAGTACAAAGAAAGTAGAGAAACATCAAAAGACATTTATTTATTTATCAATTGTCTGTTTATTTCGTTTATTTTTCTTAAATTTGCGAATTTTAGAAAGAAACAAAGAAAAACAAACTTGAAGAAACATATAAAAAAAAAACAGGAGGAGGGAAAGAGATGGGGTGCGGAAGAGAAAGTAAGACAACGGGGGTGGGGGAAGCAAAGAAAAATGGATGAGTAAAATTCGAATTGGTAGTGGCATTGGGTGGTGACTTGTTGGCTATGGGTCGTTGGTCGCAGATCGTGGGTTTTGTATCCTGAGATGCAAGTGGTGAGCCGTAGGAGTGCTTAAGTATTCGAAATTTAATTTAAAAAATCAGAAAAGTATGTACCGCTGTTCTCACGTAGAATGTGTAAACAAACTCACCCTCTCACTCACTCACTCACCACTCATAAACTCACCTATTCACCAAGTCACCAACTCATCAACTCGCTCAGTCACCAAGTCACCAACTTATTAACTCACTCACTGACCAAGTCGCCAACCCATCAACTCACTCACCAAATCACCAACTCATTAACTCACTCATTCCCCAAGTCACCAACTCATCAACTCACTCATTCCCCAAGTCACCAACTCATCAACTCACTCACTCACCAAGTCACCAACTCATGAACTAACTAACTAACTTACTCACTCACTGAGCTGCGTTGCACGCACACTTACGTCACATAAATATGTACAGTTGTATGTGACATCAGACCTTACACTGACGCTGACGTCACCGCGTGACGGTCAATAAACCCCGGTAGTCGATAGCATAGATGTATAGAAAAAATCAAAGTTATGGTCGTGAGTAGTAAGTTCTGAGCCGTGGGTGAGGGTCATGGGTCTCGCGTATTAATAGTTAAAAAAACAGCAGCCATTTCATTCTAATCAATTTCAAAACTTTGAATTGCAGAAGAGAAAATTAGTGACAATCACTTCATTAGCACCCATTTAAGAGATTTAAACAGCAACCAGTAAATCGCGGGCCGTGGGTCGCAGCAAATGAGTCGAAAATCGTGGGTTTAGTTGGTGGTCGTGATCATAAGTCGCAAGTTGTCGATCCTGGGCCGTAAGTCCTCGGTTGATAGTATTGAGTCGTAGATCGCAGGACTTGAGTCGTAAGTCGCAAGATACGGGTCGTAGATGTGGATCGTGAGTCACAAGACGGGGATCCTGAGTCGTAGACCGCGAGTAACATTTAATAATTCATAATGTCATTGTCATAATCATCAGGTAATAAAAATTTGATAAAAAATTATAGTTGTAATCGGTTGTTGCATTGAAACGCATGTAAAAGTTGTTGTGAATTAATGAAATGGGCGGATTTTCATTTTTAAAACTGCAGGTTCAGTAATTGAAAAAGTTATTTTAAAAATATATGAATATGATATAAATTTTATTTTTTGTAACCCATCCACCCGCCCGCCCGTTTTGTATAAATCTTTTAGAACTAAAATAGTTGGACGAGTTAGCATGTTTAAAACTACCGCTAAACGAAAAAAAAAATTAAAATAGCAAATAAATAAAAAATAAACAAAAATGAGTCGCCAAAATAAAATTAAATAATAGGAAATATGACCTAATATTGTTTACAAAAATATTACTCCAATTTATCTTATCCATTGAATTTCACTAAATAAATATATTATTACTTGCGATTACTAATTATAAGTGGTTTACACACAGGAACGACTGCGGTTAACTAAGGAGGCTACGTCACGTTGCGGCAAAGTTATTTTTCGCATTCATTTAATCCAGGAAAAAGTATTGTATGTATTAAGGAGCTTCTTAATGCTTGTATAACATAGACATTTTTCACAACAAATCTTGCGCAGTTTTCAGAATACGATAGTCAATTTCATAAATTTTATAATAGCATAGAATGTAATAAAAAAGTAAAACTTGGATTTATTGTTTTAGAAATGTTATGAATTTTTTATGTAACAGTTGGACATTTTGTTAATAGCTTGTACTCGTCCAAACAATGAGCACCATTTACAAGTTCAGTTGTAAATGCATAAAAAAGCCGAAAAACAGAATTTAAACATAGTTTAGAATAACCACCTAAAGGAAGTAACACGCTGCAGGATCTCCATGTGCTATCTATTCCTTAGAAAGCTTGAACAAAAGCCTTGTAACAGTTTATTCAAACTCAAAATACTACACGATTGAATTTTATTAATTTCAATTAATTCTTATTTTTTACGATAATTATTTTTGAACTTACATTGGTGGATGTTTCGGTGATGTGCAAACGACGTTGTTTTTCAGTCCATTAACTTCGATGACCGTGACAAAGCTGCTCGGATCGTTATTAGATATGTCACTTTCAGTCTGTTCGATTACTTTCTTCAATGAAGAAGTCTTACTGGCATTTGCTAAGGTCGCGGATAGTTCGCTTATGCATTTGTTGACGGATGTCTCCCTGTCCGGCGATTCGCAGGGCGGCGCCGTCGGACATACATCTTCCAAATCCTGCAACAGCGATAAAACACAAAGTTAAATACAAATAAAACAAACTCGCAAATTATGATTTAAAGCAAGGCAATAAAGCACAATTTGCAAGTTTTATTTTTTTAAACACAAATTAAAAATAATTATCGTTACAACGAGCTCAACTTGCACATTTACCCTTGAATGGACGGTGTTATTTAAAAGTGCATTTTGTTTAGTTTTGCCTAATTTAATGAATACATAACAATTTTATTGTAATAGAAACATACAAAACGTAACAAACGCAATTTTACATTCACTGTATTTTTATTGCTAAATTTAAATTGACTGTAATTAAAACCCGCAATAATGTTAATATTCACACAATTAATGCCGAGCACATAGGAAAATTGAAAACCTCGGGGCAACAAGGCTATTAG
Organism: Tachinus sp. AB-2021; assembly: GCA_030264575.1. Taxonomy (NCBI): domain Eukaryota; kingdom Metazoa; phylum Arthropoda; class Insecta; order Coleoptera; family Staphylinidae; genus Tachinus; species Tachinus sp. AB-2021. The sequence continues at coordinate 5,174 of JARJEC010161266.1, read as the reverse complement.
CCACATCTCAAATGTTAAAAAGTTGCAATTTTTAAATAGAAATAAGTTGTGAAAATATGTTAATAACATATTATAATATTTATATAGGATTGTTCTGTGTATATTTGAGTATCCAATAAAAGGAAAAAAATCAATTAAAAAATTCAGATTATGTTAATATTTAAGTTTTAATTTGCATTACTCAATAAATTCCAATTGTGTTTCATTAAAATATATTGTATATTTAAAAATCATTGTGGCTTCCCATTTTTAAGGGAAAGAAGGAAAATGGTTTAAGAACAGTGTTAAAAAACTATCGACAACTTTATTTATTGGGATCTAGATGAAATGAAGTTATTTTAAGATCATAAAAATCATTTAAACCTAAACAATAAACAATAAAATTTATGTGAATGTGACACAGACACCTGTTTCAAGGTCATGCTTATACAAAACAAAGATTTTAATAAAAAAAATTATAAAAAACAAAAGAAGAACAAAGATAAAAAATTATCAAAACCAAGATAAAAAATTATCAAAACCGGAAACACAGAAATTAAAAATGAACGATTACGCATTAAAAAAAACTATTGAGTTGTATTATGTATTAAAAATCAGGAATTTATCAAAAATAATCAAAAATCAATGCTTTAGAAAACCATTTGATTTGAAATGTCGGTAATTTAAAAGAGTGAAAAATTTTATTAAAAAACATACAAATTAGAAAATTGGCAATATAAGAGTTAAAAAATAATTTGAAAAATCGGTAATTTAAAATTCAATACTTTAGAAAGTCGCATATTAATTTGAAGAAGAAAAACAAAACTATATATAAATCAGTAATTTAAAAACTTCTGAAAATCAACAATTAAGCCAAAATCACAAATTAATTTTTGATTGTGCAATTGCATATTAAAAAAACACAAATTGATTTTAAAAATGTGAAAAGAAAAAAAAAACAAAATTAGGCAATTTAAAAATAATTTGAAAAACCGATCATTTTGAAAATCGGTAATTTTCATAATTTATTTGAAAAATGGGCAATTTAATTTATTTGAAAAATGTTTATAGAGGGTGTTTCAAAATTGTTATACAGGGTGTGTTGAATTTCGCATCCAGGGTGTTTCGAACTTTCTATACAGAATGTGCACAAATGTGTTAAAAAGTACATACAGTGTGTTTAAAAATGTGTATACAGTACGTTTCAAAAGGTTTGTCTAGGTTCTTTCAAAAACGTTGTTCATGGTGTTTAAAAACGTTTATAAAATAAAAAAGTCTTTAAAAATTGTTGTACAGCATGTTTTAAAATTGTTATACGGGTTGTGTCAAATTTTGCACACAAACTTTTTATAAGGGACGTTTAAAAATGTGTATACAATGGTTTGTTTGCTTTTTTAACATTTCATTTTCTTTGGAATCTTAAAAAATTCACTAACAGAAAACAAAATAATGGTATTTTTTTCTCTAGTTAATTTGGATTTTTCACAATGTGAAATGTCAAAAATTTTAAAAATCCAATATCCAATTCAATTAAACTATCAAAAATTTGGAACAAAAAATAAAAAACTAATTTAAAAAATGCAGATTTTCAAAAAAATAAAAAATCGGTAATTTATATAAACCGAAATTAACTGAAAAAATCAATGCGTAATTGAACTATTTGAAATTAATTTGAATTTTTCAATATCAAAAAATTTGAAAAAACTACATTTTTTTGATAAATTAGAAGTTGAAAATAGGTAAATATAAAATCAGAAATTTTTAAAAGCAAAACTTTAGAGCAAAAAACTAATATGAAAAATGCAGATTTTCAAAAATTTAATAAATCATTAACTTGAAAATTAATTTAGAAAAGCTAATAATTAATTTAGAAAATCTGAAAATTTAAAAAATCAATAAGCTATTTTAAGAATTAAAAAAAAAACGATATGTAATTTAAACTTTCGAAAATATAGAAAAACAAAAACTGATCAAAATGTAGATTTTCAAAAATTTAATAAATCGTTAACTTTGAAAATCGGTAACTTAGAAAAGCCAAATAATTAAATTAAAAAAACTGAAAATTAAAAAATCAAAAAATTATTCGAAAATTGGTAATCAAAATACCTAAAATTAATTTAGAACATCGGTATGCATGTAATTTAAAAAATCGGCAATTTAGAAAAGCCAAATAATTAATTTAAAAAAACTGAAACTTAAAAAATCAAAAAAATATTCGAAAATTGGTAATCAAAAAACCTAAAATTAATTTAGAATATCGGTATGCATGTAATTTAAAAAATCGGCAATTTAGAAAATCCAAAATTAATGTAATAATCAATGTGTAATTGAAATTTTTGAAAATTAATTTGGAATGAAATTTGTAAAATAAAAAATTTATTTAAAAAATTTTTTTGAAAATGTGAAAATTAAAAAATTTAAACCTAGAATAGTCAGCATTATAGCAAATTTAAAGGATCTCAAAAAAATTAAAAATCCATAATTTCAACATAAAATTACAATAAAATACGTTTGAATATTTGCATACAAATTTTGTTTACGTACGCAAATCATTGCATATAAACAATTATTATTATTTATTATTTATCTTTTACATCTCTAACTATAAATATAACTATAAATAATTATTTTTATTGTCATTAACAGTTGTTTGCACCTTATTACTTAATTATTTAAGCGATTAAATACAATTAAAAAGTAGCAGTATCAATTCCAATGCCGCAAATAGCTTTGTAAATAAAATATGTTGACAGCCGACTGGTAATTATTAAAACAAATTTCATTGATCTCTTTTGCATAATTGATTTGGTTTCACTCAGCTAATGGAACTTTCTACGATTTAAAATGAATAAACAAGTCAATCGGTAATTAATTCCATGGAGCAAAATTGTTATTTAAATGCAATGCAGATGTTAATATGCAGTGCATGCGAGGGGACGAGCACATAGCTCATTTAATGCAGGCACATCCAATTACCACTAACAAACTTTCAATTACAATTGTCAATTAGGTGCCAGCAATAAAATAATAAAGTGTGAATCACTTGCTTTGAATTACTCGAATTAACATATTTTCTAATGTAAATAAGCCGTGCGATTTAAAATAAAAATTAGATAAGCTATATATATATATATTGAGATATTTTTTTAAAATTAAAAATTGTTGTTGACTCAGATTGTGTTTACCTTAGATAAGGATTCTACGCCCCCGTTGATTGAATTATTTTCCTCGTTTTCATTCTTCCTGTCTGTTTTCTTCTTGTTTTCTATGTCTGAGAGGAGCCTTTCAAGATATTCCACATACACTTCCTCTTTCTCCAATTCTTCCTTGAGTGTGACAACTTTCTGTTTGTGTTTCTCTAGGTTGGCTCTGATATCTTCCTCCCATGCACTGGGCAATGCACTGTCGGGAAATCGCTGCGACCAAACCTGTTGGAAATCACCGAACACACTCATTTTTCACACACGGATTACGCAACCGTTAACATTTTCTTTTGTATTGCACTTTTCCGCAATGGAAACCGATTCATGTAAACACCCAAAACTCAGTCCATTATTCGCACTTTGACGTACTCGACGATACTCTCGTTGACAGTTCTGTGGCCCAATCAGTCACACACCTTCACTGCGCACAATCCTCATTGCACCCAAAAATTTTAATTAAAATATTTATTCGCTTCAATTAATCCCAACTAGCATCGCGGCGATTACAACCAACAGCGCAAACAACACAATGCAACTAATCACATAAATCCTTTTAATAATGATAACTTCATTTACATATTAATTAATGGCGCCATCTACACACTCCACCGAACAACATCAATTTATTTAAAATCTATTTTCAATTAACTCCAATTATTCCGCTTAGTATTTTATAGAATTAGAACGGTAATTTCTAATTCGGCACGGCCAAAATATAAACGGGTACTGCGCTCTTTACACTTTGCACACACAAAACATGTATGCTCATCCACGGAACAACGGACACTTTCTTTTATTATGAGAAATCACAATTATATAAAACGTGTAAATGGCTGCTCATTGCATGTATAATTATTATATTTACAAATTTTCTCATTTTTAAGAAAAACTACTCTCAATACAACAAGGCATGTTTAAAAAATATGTAAAATTGAATTGTTGATTATGCAAAGTAATTTGTTGTTTATAAATATGAGAATTAAATTCTATTGTTAATTGAAGAATTGTATTTTTTGCTAACAAAAGTGATGAAACGATTGCATAGAGAAATTGTAATAATGTTGATTGTTCTTTTATGAATATCAATACCTGAATTTTATTTTTTCAAATTTAATTACGCAACCAAATATACAAATCATGTCGATTGGTTGTTGAACACGATCTATCGTACGCAGCACATTAAACAAACGTAGTATCGTTGATTGAATCAAGTTTAATTAATACTAATTAATAAACGTAGCGACAAAAACATTTGCAGAGACATATCTGTACTGAACAAATTTAACACCGGGAGTGACCACAGACTAGTCCGATCAACCATTAAAATAAATATAAAGATCGAAAGAACAAAGAGGCTCACCAAAAATAGTTTCCCAACTGCAGATGCTCTGTTGCTCAACCAAGAAGAATACCAAAAACAGCTCAGGACAAAATTAAAGCCACTTATAGAGTCACAAAATCTAAGCATAGACGAAATCACAGAACAGATAACAAAGGATATACAAATAACAACAAAGAAGGTCTGCAGTAAAATAAGAAAGAAAGGGGAAACAAAATTAACACCTGAGACTATAAAACTAATGGATGAGAGAAGGAAAACCAACCGAGATGCACCAGAATATAGAGATATTAATAACCTAGTAAAAAAGGAAATACGAACTGACATAAGAGCATATAGAACGAAACAAATTCTGCAAACACTCAAAAACAATAAAAATATGAAAGTTTTAAAATCCAAGCTCTCAAGGTTGAAAACAGAAGATCTTTAAAGTTAAAAAACAACTAGGGAATATTATATCAGTCATAGTCCCGACCGTCAACCCAACATTATACAAAATGTAGGATCAGAAGACCTGCCCGAAATAACAGCACCCAAAATTAAACATGCTCTCCGACAAATGAAAAACAAAAAGGCTCCCGGTGAAGATCAAATAACCACCGAAATGCTAAAAATGGGAGGAAGTACCCTGGAGGAAGCAATAACAAAATTAC
>JARJEC010161265.1:0-22516 GCA_030264575.1 Tachinus sp. AB-2021 | reverse complement strand
CCTCTGAAATCCTCAACACCACAAAAAAGGAAGATTGAATACTTCGGACATGTGATGAGAGGAGATAAGTATAGACTGCTGCAGAACATCATGCAAGGAAAAATAGAAGAAAGACATCGTGGTTGAAGAACTTACGCGATTGGTGTGGAGTAAATATAAGCACACTATTTAGAGTCGCTGTTAATAAAATACAAATAGCAATGATGATTGCTAACGTTCTGAAAGGATATGGTACATAAGAAGAAGAAGATAGACTTTTTGGATCTTTATTTATAGCTTGGCAACTGTTTTCAATTGGATGTTTAAATGTATTTAAACTATCCAATTATTAATATCCAATAATATTATTAAGTTACTTAGTTTAGTATTTTTAGTAACTTTTTAAATCGTTATTTATAGCTTGTAGCAACTGTTTTATCAATTGAAAGGTTCAAACATTTACTAAGTAAATTTGCTGCAAATTATAAGACTTTTCAATAAATATTTTACGTATTTAGTATTTTTAGCAACATTTTGGATCTTTATTCGCAGCTTGTAGCAACTGTTTCATCAATTGGATTGTTTCAATATTTTTTGTAATTTTTCTGCAAATTTAAAGACTATTTAATAAGTAATTTACGTAGTTTGGTATATTTAGCAACTTTTTGGATCTTAGAGCTGTAACCAATTTGACGAACGCAGATATACCAGAGCAACAATTTATGAAATTAGTTAATATTTTTGGCAAAAACAATCCAAGAACATAATTGGCCACACTAACTCAAAATCCTCAAAGTTAGGCATGATCCACATGACACATTTTGAAAAATTAAATAAGATGGAAGGGATTGAAACGTTTAATGCAAAAGTTTTAACTGTGCATTTACCGTTCAAAGTATGCATTGTAATAAATAAATAATTGTTGTATTGATTATCCTGCAAATCTAATATTTATTGTCAAACCGACAAATCTGACAAACACAATATTTTCTGTTAATGTTCATTATATTCCTCTCAAATTAATACATATTATAATTATCATCGGCGATACCAGTCGTTAAAACCTATAGAAAATTGAACTCAAGCGTCTCACTTAATTTTCTACAATATTAACTTGGACTATCACCGATGATAATCATTAAACTAGTTATATTATCCCGAAGTTAATATGTTAACAAAATATGTATAATTTATTTTAGTATTAGCATTATTTGTATTTGTTGGGTCTTATCCAACTGACCATCGACCTAGAGGTCTTTCATCCGTATATATGTATGTTAGTGTTGAGTTAATGCTTGTTGCTGTTAAAATTTCCGACAACTATTGTTTCTCAATAGGGAGCACATTTAAGTTCTAACCGTATCCGACGTTGCTTAACTTTTGCAAAACATTTGTAATTGGCTGTACTGGATTTTCCAACCGAATGGTTAGTTTGTCACATTTTTTACCAAGAAAATTTCTTTTCCCGCTTTTTGTACAAATATATTTTTGCTGAAATCCAGCAAAAGTAACCCAAATAACTAATTTATCATATATTATATTGAATTAGAGATAATGTGTTAATTAAATTATTTTTTAGTGATTATAGGAGTAGCAATATTGGTCCAAGCGATTCGGAAAAAGATTGTCCGAGCAGAAGAGATTCCGAAGTGCACGGTAACAGCATACAACCTCCAAGATTGGGAATCACGGCGCCTAGCAATGATTCGGAAAGTGGCGGCAGTCATTCACCTTCACCCAGAGCAAGCAGGAGACGGCAGGCAAGTGAACTTTAAACATACACTCAACTTCAAAGTGCTGACAACTATTTTTTTTTATTGCAGAGAATCAGAAATCATTCATTAACTTCGCTTTGTTTGCTCTCTCATCACCCATTCTTTTCAAGTTTTCGAGAGTGTTTGTTCATTCTGAAGAAATTAATTGATGCCTGCAACGAATCTTCCAGTCCGCGCAGTGTAGGCGCTTCGAGACAAGCTGGAAGGCAAGTTTAATTACGTTTTTAATTGCATATGGTTTTTTATTGTTGATGATTTAATGTATTTATAAATACGTTTAGGGATACGGTTTGGAGTGTATTGACCGGACAGGCGACGGAATCGACGCCTTCGATTGTTCTGCATGATGTCAGAGAAATTGAAACGTGGATTTTGAGGCTGCTTTCAGCCCCTGTTCCTATTCCCGGCAAGACAAAGTAAGTGCCTATACTGTTAGATTCAGTTTGTTACTAACTTACCTGTTTTAGGGTTTCAGTTGAAATTCTGTCACCGAGTGTATACGATCCTTTAATGTTTGCATTGCCAGACCATACTAGATTCACTTTGGTTGATTTTCCTCTACATCTACCACTAGAACTATTAGGTATGTTTGAAATTGCATTATTAAGATTATGCATATTTGTGTATACAAACTAATGATAATCTATATATTCAGTTTAAACTACATAAATTATTGCCGATGGAATTTAAAGTTTGCATCCAAATATACTAAAACATAATTAAATTGTACAAAAACTGATTGTAATTTTAATAAAATGAATAAATTTATATTGATATCGTTATTTCGAAAAATATATTTTCATATTAATTAAACATTGCTGAAGATAATAACGAAACTTTGAAAATATTGCATCAACCATTTTGATCCCATCAAAATGATTTTGTCAAAACTTTAAAAAATGTGAAATTATTGATTTTGCTTCAAATCGAGGTATGTATGGTTCCAACAAAATGGAACTATAAAAAATACTTCTCAAAGTTGCATAATAAAGCTAAGAACCATGTTTCATAGACACCTCATTCCATGATTTGTTGTTGTAAAGAAAATTGGTTATTAAGAAGAACTACCGCCTAATTTTTCCTACGAGGACATTTAAACTTTAAGCTTAGACGCCAAAGAAAATTTTTATCAATCGTCTGAAAGCATTTGAGATATAAACTGATAAAAAAATACTGAAATCTTAAGAGCATGTTCTTATTAACAAAGAAATAACAAGCAAAAAAAATTACAACTGTAGCTATAATTAGCAGCTATAACATGTACAACATTACACATCTCCAACACACAATAAAATTCCATAGACCAGGCTATACACAGATACAGAATAAAACGATGGTATTTATTACAAAATGTTTGTATAGCTTTAGTATTTTTGTCACATAACACCGTAAACACAGTCAAATCTTATTGGGACACCCTGTATAAAACAAACACCCACCCGAGTATTATCTCATCAAGGAATTTGGCATTAATCCCAAGTCTCATATTCCTGCAAGCTTATTGAGGAAAGATTAACAGACAGAAAATTGATACTTAATGGACAAACAAGTGGTTCTGTAGTAAAAAAGAATTGGGTTGAGTGCCGTTGTAGTGACGAAGGATGTGTAAACATTGAGGCTTATATGAACTTATGTATGGACTACGTTCGTGAATGATATGCGTTGTTAACACCGCATACACATACACTGACGGTGTCACATGACTTCTACTCGTAAAAGTAAAGAAAATTTCCAATAAGTCCGTGCCTTAAAGTCATAGCATAGATATTTACACATTAAAATTGAGTATTATTATCACTTAATGTTCATATAACTGATTGCGTGGGAAAATTTCGATAGCATCTGAAAGTCGGAATGTACGAGGTCGAAGTGAAATATTCCGGGCCAGAACAAGAAAGCGATATTTTTTTGGGTTGGTTTATGTTTATTTGTCAATATAGTCTCGATTTAGGCCTACACACTTGTTTCCACAATGTTCTAAGGCCGTTGTGCAGGACGGTTTGTTGTGGGCCAAATCATTTATAACGTCGTTGATTTAATTATCGTTTGCAAATCTCTTACCACAGAGCCACTTTTGAAACATTTGAAAATAGATGGAAGTCGCACGGTTCTAAATCTTGTGAATATGGTGGGTTTCAAAGCAATTTGGACTTTACTTGGTGGATTTTAGCTATTACAATGACAGACGTATGAACTGTGACACAACATATTGTCTTGAAATTTGTAAAGTAACCTGATAAAGGACGAAATCAAGCAATCAATGTCTTCATAATATTGTGCACGCTCGTAAAACCATGGATTTTAGTTTCCAATATAGTATATACTAAACCCACTCACTGACCCGAGTATTGTGTCATCAAATAACTTTGCAGTAACAACAGGGGAGTGAGATAAATATAAAATGTCTTCGGCTAATATGTTAGTATTTTAAAGTTGAACAAATTTTTAAATTTTATTGAAAGTAAATTATTAATTAAAATTAAGTGATATAAATTAATAAAGAATTTGATGTAATGTTTATCGATTTTACATAAAAATGGGGCAACTTTATATGATTTTAAAAGTTAAGTGCACGTAAAACATTTCAAACTTTATAACCGGATATAAACTAATACTTCAAAAGATATATTATCTTCATATCAACAAATATTTCATTTTACTTCGTGAATATTTCACAAATGTAAAATTATAAAGCAGTAATGCACTTAAAAAGTTTGGCAAATAATTCGCACTCTCGGCGATGCAAAAAAAACTTTCTCAAACTTTTCATCCTGTAGACGTTTTTTATTTTTCTTATTGCAAAAACTCGTTCGTAAGTTCAAAGTCATTTAAGAATTCAAAAGGTGTGTAAATAATTAATCTTTTTGTAGATGACTTAAAATCAACTTTAATCTGAAAAAGTTTTATACAAAGAAGATTTGTTTATTATCCATGTTTGGAATATTAATGATTTTCAGCATTGCTTGTTTACAATCTTTTTTTTAAATATAGAACTAAAGCAAAAACTATTAAAAAAATGACAAAATTAACTAAAAAAATACGAAAAACAATTTTGAAAAAAAATTAAAACCAATAAAATAAAATCTAAAGTGGTTAAAAATGGAAATAAAACATTTGACTGAATTTGTAATCTATTCCATCGACAATGATTAATATTTTGTAAATATTTATTGCAATTAAAATGTACCCATTTTTTATGAACCATTAATGTAACTCTAATTATGTTTCAGGCGTAGATACTTGTTTGAAAGTATTAACATTAATTCTCTTGGAAAATAAGGTAGTACTGCAATCAAGAGATTATAATGCTCTCTCAATGTCTGTGATGGCTTTTGTAACAATGATATACCCATTAGAATATATGTTTCCCGTAATACCTTTACTACCAACATGTATGAGCTGTGCGGAACAGGTAATTCCATTTCTGAAAAGCTTCTTTCCATAATCTCATAACTTTACGAAATTTACAGCTCTTATTAGCACCTACACCGTTTGTAATTGGTTTACCGGCTAGTTTTTTGATGTACAAAAAGAATTTTAGACTACCCGATGATATTTGGCTGGTCGATTTGGACTCGAATAAATTGACATTGCCGGGAGAAGTTCCGCCATTACCCGAACCAGAAGGAACGATATTGAAAAATCATCTGAAGCAGGTAATTGAGTATACTATTAATATGTTTTGATTTCCTTTTTTTCTCTCCAAATTCTCACCGGTTTTGTGTGTTTGACTCTCAGACTATGCAACTTATGGACCAAGTCGGCACCGGAGTAAATATACTGTTTATGATTAGCACTTGTTTGCATGAAGTTTGCATGTTTAGCTTCAACTAAATTAAATTGATACAGCTAAACCAACATATGAAACGGATTTTTGCACAACGATAGAAAAAGACACATAGCACAAGAGCATACTTAAGTTAAGTCTACAGCTATCTCGAGTTATGCTTCCTTTTCTATCGTTGCGCAAAAACGCGTTCCATAGGCCATCCTATGTTGGCTTTGCTATAATGTATGTAATATAATATTTACCATTAGAAAACGGATTTCTAAAATTCATTGACAGGAAAAAAGATTATTTTTTAATTATAATTTAAAGTAAAATTATAAGTTAGTTTAGGTTTTTGGAAAATCAACCTATTAATATTATTGCTAAATTAATTGCAGTAATTGTTTAAAGAAGAGCTTCAAACGTTTTCGTTACGATTCAATTCAATATAATAAAACCAATTCGGTTCCGGTTTTCGTTAAGAGCAAAATAACGGTTCTTTTTGGTTATCGGTTTTCGTTTAAAATAATAAATCGGAACTGAATCCGATTTATTATTTTTTATTTATAATGAAAAAATAACAACTAAGGTGGAAACTGTTTGAACATGTACAGAACCAAAATAAACCAATTTTTTTGTTGGTTTCGTTCAGAATTAGTTTTGGGCAAAATAACTATTTTTCCTGTTAACGTTTTTCAATTCAGTTGCTGTTAGAAACGCAGGTTTAAACATATTTTTATAAAAAAAGATAATTAAATAATAGTTTAGATGGGAAACTTAAAAAATTACATTCCAGAAAGTTCTACTTTACCATACGAGTCTAAAATTTGCAAACAAAAAAAGTTTTTAAAATAAATTGATTGACAATATTATGTAAAAAAGCCAAAAGTATTGATAAATTTTAGTATCAATAACTGAACCAAAACGGTGCTTGAATTTTATTAAAATATAGTATTTGTTAAAAAGTATACTAAATTTCAGCCAAGCAACCAGTTAATAGTATTTATGTATTTTGTTTATGGATCAATAAAAACGCACATAAATTTGATGTACAACGTACATAAATTAAATTTATAATGCTCATTAAACGCTTGATAGATTTTATGTATATTTTAATAGATTTTATGTATGCTTTAATAGATGTTATGTACGCGTTAATAGATTTTATGAACTAGTTAATTAAAAATATGAGTAGTTTTTATGCTTTTATTCAATTTGTACATAAAAAGCATGTAATTTACATAGAAATTACTTATGAATGTAATTGTATTTATTAATTTAATGTTATGTTACATTTTAGTAACGTGTTAATAAATACATTAAATTTGATGAACATTTAGTTTATTTTTTGTATTGCACAATTGATTGTTGAGACTGATACTTATTGAAACTATAATTTTAATAAAACACATGTGTATAATATTTGAAAATGATATTATGCTTGATGATGCCAATATGTGATGAAACAATTACCGCAGTATAATTAAATATAATTTTGTGTTTCATTGCTGCAAATCACTAAGACAAAATATTGACTTTACGCTACACAAATATAATATTACAAAAAAATTATGTAAGAATGAAAGGAATAAATCACACCATTGTTTTCGATCATTGAAACTAAATTTTATGTATTGGTTCATAAATATTATTAATGTGTTTGTAGGGCTATAAATATATTAATAGACATAAACTAATTGATAAATACTATTAGCACATTCATAGATTTATGAATGTTTAGTAAATGTTATTAAGAAATTAATAGATCGATAAAATATGTTTATAAATCATATTAAATCATTCATACATTTATGAATATGATTAATACATTTTATAACCAAGTTAATAATTACCATTAAGCTGTTGATAAAATTATAAATATGCTTAATAAATTCATTAAAACATTAATAAACCAAACAAATAATATTATGAACTTATTTATGAAATTTCTTATTAACTGCTATTCATTGATACTATGTCGGGATTCATTAGACTATGATTAATATAATCTATGAATTTTTATATAAATGCAATTAATTTTTTCATAAATTCTATTAACTCGAGTGTGTTAACGAGTTAATAGACATTTATGTACAAATATTATTTTCAGTGCAAGATTCATAAAACTAATTCCTTCTTTTAATGTTTTCATTCTAAAATAAAAAGGATAATTACTAAAAAATGTGGAGATAGAAAGCATTGCTTTCAAGAATAATTTGAAATATATACTTAAAAAATACATCTATTGCAAAAATATTTGCATTTTTTTTAAATTAATAGTTATTTGTATATCAAAGCAAGAAAGTGCTACTTCGATAGACGAGTCTGAAAAATGCAAGACAAGCTGGCTGCAATTTTACATTTAATTGTTTTTTATGTTATGTAGCCCCAGTAACAGTGACAATTTTCTACAAAATTGTTTTGCAACACAAAACTGTAATATATAGTAATTACAAACGTCAACTGTCTGGGTGCAAATCACAAAATTACTTTTACTTAAAAGCAAAAACATTAAATTCTCTTTTCTTAAAACATGCAATTAATAGTTTTTTTGAAGAAATGAAAAAATTACAAACAAATTCAAAATTTTTACTAATCTTAAAAAAAAATCAAATTATTTTTTAGCATTTAATTATGTTTTACAAAATTTATTTTATCATAAATTTATTTTTGATCGTAAAAAAAATTACTTCTCTAGATTCCAAAGTTCCAAAAAAGTTAAACAAAAAGACTTCCCTTCTGATTTTTTCTTAAAAACAAAAGCATTCAAATGTATTTTTAAGAATTAAAAGAAAAATAAAAAATATTTCAATTTTCTGTTTGTATCGTTTCGTCTATAAATTGTTTTTTTCAAAAAAAAGCTTTTATTTTCTACTTCTTTCGTATATACAAAAGGCTTTGGACTTAGGAATTGAAATAAGATAAAAAATAATAGAAAAACATCAGAAAATTGTAACGTAAAACAATATGAAAAAGATGCAAAAAGTGCAAAGATATTTTGTAGACGTAAAATGTATATTATTCATTTTTGTTAATGAAATTTTGAATTTGTTTCTTATTAGATTTTAACAGTGCATGCAAATGCAAATGCATGCAAAGCCTAACAAAAGTTTTAAAAGTGTCAATTAATGTGACAAAAATGAGCTGCCAAAAGGGCCCTATGATGAATTCTCTTATTTATACATTTTTTTCAAGAAAAAAATTATAAATAAAAAATTTATATATATTTAAATAAAAGGCTGGCGAATATTTTAAAAATGTTGATAGATTTTCCTAAATAATTGTGAAATATAGGAAAAGACAATAAAATATAAAGGAAAAAACTTGCAAGTTATTTAGAATTAACAATTTTTAATTGTGATGTATAATGAATGTAAAATATTTTCGAAATAATTAAAAAATATATATTTGCTAAACCTGAGAAATTGTTTAAAAATGTCTTTAAATTTAATGTAATGTTGCAAAATGTAAATTATTTTTGGGCATATGTAGTAAAAAAATGCAAAATATCAAATAAAAATAGATAAAAAAGTTTGATAATTTTTTTGACTGACATTCCGTTTTTTTTCCTTAAACTTCTTGCAACATTTAATTTAAAACTGTGAAAACTCGCACAAAATTAATTTTGAATCTTAAAAAAAAATTTATTCCGACTTAAATAAATCTTCCAATGAACATTGTATTATTTTGTACAAGATTTTAAAAAGATTTGTTTTAAATTATTATTAAACAGAATGCTTTATAAAGTTATTTTTAAGATCTTAAAAAAAATGTAATACCAAAAAAAAAAAAATGAAACCACATAATTTAAATTTGAGCTTTTCTTGTTTGCATGAATACATATCAATTATATCAATAAAAACGTATTTTTTAGAAATCCGCTTTCTAATTATTTTTTAGGATACTAACATAATTGCTTGATTGATGAATCAAATCGTAGATTATTGAGAATTTCATAAATTTCTGTAGCTTATTTTCAGTAAGTTACTGGACCATAAATATCATCAGAGAAACATTATAGTTAATGTAGAGCTGCTAATTCATATGTAACAAAATTATTTTTATATTATTATTAATAATAAAAATATTTTCTAGGCATTGACTGGTCTTTCAACACCGACATCTACTACAACTAATCTGTTAATGCCATCTAGACGAGACAGTGTTACAGCATCTAATACATTAAGGCAATTATATTTTGAAATTAATTGAATTTCATTAATTAAATCGCGATTATTATTTGCAGTGTGTCATCGGCTCGTAAATCCCCAGACGTTTCACCATCGCAATCAATCCCAGCGAATCACGGATTTAATCAACGCAGTTCTCCCGGCGTGTCACCGAGATCGTCAATATCACCCACACCCCCTTCTTCAGCTTTCAATCCGTTTATTTATGGAAATGATGTGGATTCCGTAGATGTAGCCACAAGAGTAGCTATGGTAATATTTACAAAATTATGTTAATCAAAATTTATTTCTTATTATCTATTCCAGGTGCGGTTTTTTAATTCGCAAAATCTCCTGGCAAACTTCTCCGAACATACGAGAACATTGCGATTGTATCCCAGGCCTGTGGTCGCGTTTCAAATAAATAGTTTCCTGAGATCACGGCCCAGAGCCTCTCAATTTTTAAATCGATTTGCTCGTACCCAAGCCGTCGAATTTTTAGCCGAGTGGTCGTTAACACCCAACAATGTGGCTTTTCAGCGAGTCCATACAGGTGTTTTAGACCCCAGCCAAATTGGAGACAAACAAAAATGGTTTTTGCATACTTTAGATCCTATGAAGTTTGTCGTCTGGGATGACGGAAGCTCGTTAAATGGAGCGTTGAGGAGTTTACATAATCAGGAAAATCAACCAACTGATGAAAGCGGTTCAGATTCTGAAGGTGCAGAAAGTACAAGCTCCAGTTATTCATCGCTAAGCGATTTCGTGTCTGAAATGGCTTCATCTGATTTATCACCGGGCTATTCTGGTTCTTATCAGGATAGAAAATCAGCACAAAATATGTCGTTATCATCAAATCTAGATCCACTATCAGTTTACAAACCTCCTTCACAGTTACAATATCCTGAAGGTGATATGCCTGATGATGACAGGCCTGGTTCAGCGCAATCATCTTCCAGCAGTACGCAATCTGATTTGAGTTCGCCTTCATTTAATAGGGATTCTGAGTTTGAATTCGGGAAGAAAACCGAAATATTACCTGCCAAGGATAAGGAGGAAGGTGGTAGTTTTGAAAATGAATCAGATTCAAATTCAACAACAACACCTAAAACTATTGTTAGTACTTCTGTGAAGCAGGATTCTCCGGGAAGTGATAGTGAAAGGCCATCTACACCTAGGAAAACGCGTACTGGCCGGTCAATTACTCCTGTACCACCAATTAGTCCTTGCTTGCAACGGCAGCCTAGTGTTGGCAATGTGCTGGCAAGGACTTCCAGTTTTGGTTCATCAGGAAATGGAAGCCCAATTCCTCCACCATCAGCTGGAGTTACAAGACAAAGCAGCCAAGGATCGCTTTTCGAACAATTTACTTCACAGGCGAAAGAATTGGTGCGCGAAACCACACGACAAAGCAGCCACGATGGATTGTTGTCGCATATGGATAAAGTAATTTTTCTTTTGTGTCTAAAATTTCATCCCATATTAATTGATACTTACGTTGTAGCTGAAAACACAGGCAAAAGGCAAGATAAACGAAGCCGAAGAAAGTCACATCTTTGCACCTTTTGATAAATTAACAACACAAACTAAAAAAGCAGTAGAAGAAGCATCTAAAAGTGTACACGAAGCTGGTAAATCAGCAATTGAAGCCAGCAAAACAGCAGCTGGTGTTAGCAAAAACACGATCGAAGATTTAAGCTATGTCAGCAAATCAGCATTCGGAGATTTAACAAAGAGTGCTAAAGAAGTAGTCACTAAAAAGGGATTATTAAGGGTAACAAATATAACAATATATTTCATTTTATTTTAAAAAGAAAATATTATTAATTATAGGGCGATTCATTTTCAAAAGCTGATGAAAGGCGAGGTTCAAATACAAGCACGTCTTTAGTACAAGCAAGTTCCGGATTGTTGACTGAAACTAGTCGCGATTTCTTTTCAAATATCAGTTCAGATTTAAATGGAATTGCTGCGTCCACATCCAGCATGTTTTCTGATTTGTTTGGCAAGAAAAGCGCACATAAACCACCAGCGTTGACGCAGGCACAGCATCAGCAACACATGCAGCAGCAGCAACAACAGCAGCAGAAAGCAAAAGATGTAAAATCTGGCGTTTTCGGTCCTTTCCCCAGAGGACCCAAAGGTTTGGTTGAAAAAAGTCCTTTGATTAAGCACAGTCCTAGAAAACACGAAGAATTTCAAAGAAAGCAGTCCATTGATAGAACTACTACAAATGCAGAAAATCAAGCATTCCTTAAAGATGTAATAAATCAATTTTTAGTTTTAAATGCGATTTATAATTTGACCAAATTTTAGGTTGTAACTCAAGTATTGGAAGGCGAAGGAGTAGGCTGGTTGAAATTAAACCGATTAAAAAAATTAATGGAAGATGAATCGTATAGAAATTTTGTGCTTAGCAAGTTAAACAAAACTTTGGAAAGGAAAATTGCACCCGATGATCATATTGATGATGTGGTTAGTAATTTATGCTTACTATCTTGAGTAAGTTGCTAATAAAATTAATTTTAGTGTGTGCCCAAACCTGTATGGAAAGGCATGCTGAAATCTTTACAAGCCGTTAGTCATGGTCTGGAAGTGACATACGGAAATTATGGTCTGGGTGGGATGGCTTCTGCTTTCCAATTACATGAAATAGCACATACTCATTATTGGTCTAAAGATTTAAACGATGGTTCTGTTACTGATATTACCACTCAGGTATAATACACAATACAATTTTATTGTAATTATGAATTGTTAAACAAAATATTTATAGAGTTCAAGTCCAAGATCACCCCAAAGTCCTCGCTCATCTGTACAATTAGATTGGGATTCAAGAAAATCGTCGCAAGCAGGAGGTATGTTTGTTAAAAATGTGATATTTTTAGATTTTCCTTATAAAAAATAAACAATAGAGCATTCGCAGTCATAAGTCTATATTGACCTTTTGTTTATATGGCACTGCACAGAAACTTTTTAAAATTCCAAAATTTGATTGGGTGACTTCATAGTAGCAGCCAATACAACGTAATGGTATAAAAATATAATAAAACAAATTTTACAAACAAAGTAGTTATATAAATATAAACCATAATTACAAGGAAGATATAGCGGAAGTGTATTGCAACTTTTCGGTTAGTAGATACAGTTGTTTTCATTGAATCTTAGTATATGTTTTGACCTTTATTAAGTGCTACTTTATTATAACAAATAAAATAATTTACAAGGCTTTTTTACCACACATATATTTATTGCAAAACAATATACGAGACTACTTCAGTTTTACGAAATCATTGCATAAGAGGAAGCAATGTTGAAATTTATAATTATAAATTCTGAGCGTATTTTCAAAATCCAGCACGACCCAGCACCACAATATAGAAACCATAATAATGGATGAGCAGAAGATTTTTTATCTTCCATTGTTTTAGTAAGTTTATACTCAATTTACTCTTGCTTAGAGTTACTTAGTGTAGGTTGCAAAATCAATCTATTACGATTATTATTGCTTCACTCGTACCTCAACATATCTTCCAAATTCTATCTTTCTATAACTATAATATTGAAGTTACACGAGTAGTCAATTTCATGAAATGGTCACAATATTAGTTTAATAGTTGATAAAAGGAGTAGAAAGTAGTAAACACTTCAATGGCATTTTAGTATTATGACATCTACAGTATCTACATCAACGCCTATGTTATACTTAAGCATAAAACTATTTGGGAGGGGCATGGCTTCTAGCACGATACACTTACAATTATAAATATAACACTTGTAATTATAAATGTAAGTGCAAATGGACTTACTATTTTAATATGTAGCAAGTCGTGTCAGGTCTCAGTGACACTACTACATAAGAAATTTGTGCATCTTCATACTGGGATATGTGTATTGTGGCTTCTTCTATCTGAGGGCGGATAAAAATTCTTGGCTTTACAAACCACATATTACAGCGGCTCAAATTGTACAAACTTCCGGTTTCAGCATACGAATGCTTTTCAAAGTTAAGTGGTTCATGTTGAAAATTATGAATACTGTTGAAATGACGCTTTCTGTAAAATGGTCAGTACACTAATTATTCAATTGGAGACCGTGCTTTTGAATGCCAATGACTTCAATTTAAATCCTTATTAATATTTCAAAATTTGTTTAGCGTTAAAATAAATTTAAATGAGACTATGCGGAGATGGTGCCATTCTGTAATGCGCATGTGCACGTGTATGCTAATAAAGACAATATCGATCGGTAGGCAGTCCATCTCAGTGTGTACATCAGTGATAACACGTAAAAAACGATTCTTAAGCAGTTCATAATTGAGTTTCAGCGGTTGGATGTCAACATAATTCATAACTAGAAGAAACCTAATTGGTAAGATCAATCACAGAAAGGCGTAGCGGGGGGACGCATTGCATATGTGAAACATCAAATTTTAATAGGAAGCTGTGCATGTTGTCACTGTCACTCATAATATTGTTTGTCACTGTATTTTTCCCTCTTGAGGTGGTTCGTCAAGCGTCCCTGCACTACGTTCCTAATCGTCCTATTGTGGAGCTTTGACATCTTACACCTTTAGCAGTTTTGTATCTTCTATGAAGTTCAGGAGTTCAGGTTGTTTCTGTCACTAGTTTGTGTTATTATGTGAATTTCATGTTGTTGATCTTGCGTTATTATCAACGTGATGGTGGCAACTTTTGTCCTAACGCGCCATTAAATTTCACATTATAAAAATATTGGCTGATTATACTTATTATTTTTTATTTCTCCACCATTCGTTACCAATGCAGTCATGGGTATAGGCCTCTTGTAATTAGTCCTTTTTACGAGCCAACTGGCATTTCTTGTATGTTGTATAGCCATCACTTTGGTAATTTCCCTGTGCTCCATTGCAGTATTGGTCACCATTGTGGTATATGTTTTGACCACTTACAGTGGTCCCACGTGCAATGCCTTACACTGATCTCTATTTTTATCTGCAATATTTTTCATGACGTTATTTAGCTCAGTATTGTTCGGCCGATCTAGTTCTGAGCTCAGGATTTTTTGTAACTTTCAAACTCATGGCTAAACGATATATCATCGGTAAAACATGGATGATTTGAGTATTTACCGTCAATTTTGATTTATTTTCTGCTCGAACCCATGTTTTTGAAGATCGTTTAATGCAAGAATACAAAGTTTTATTGAGTCGATATCTTTACCTGACGTCTACACCTTTTTATACTGCTATTATATACAATATATATATATATATATATAAATCAATTTTACAAATAAAAACAAACTGCACATTCCTCTTATCGTTCAATGTTTACGCAATATAGTCGGGCTGTCGTTAAGAAACTCTGATTCCACTTCCATGCGTTGTAGAAGTAGATAGCCTGATAGCCCACAAACTAAAAATCTGATATGGATGCCTTCTTCTTAAAGGATTTATTTATTCGTCAACGCTGGACATAAAATACTTTATGTTAGTTTTTTTTTAATTTTACAATTAGTTATAGCTGGCAGCCTACAAGGTATCATTATCTTGTGTGCTTTCTCGTTGTTCATTTTATTCTTAATCAAGACACACTCAGATGGCAGAACAAAAGAAGCTATTTGCTTTAAAATAATAATACACGCAGGACATTTCTGAAGCACCGAACCTGTGATTGTACAACCTAGCGTAATCTGTTCTAAGATTTTTTTGAAAGTACATATTTCAGATATTGCCAAGTAATGCTAGATAGAGTACATGGAATATACAAATCTTTAATGCGACTTTTCATTAACCTGAAAATGTCAAACAAGAATAGCCCGTAATTCAAGATCCAGGGACCTCTGTGATAGTAATAAACACATTGACTCACTGCGCGGTTTGTGACAAAGTTTAAAGCAGTTTTTTATAATATCTTGGGTGGTTGTTAAGTTGCTAGAGTGATACATATTTCACTGCTACGCTAGCACGTTTTAGGAGCTCGCTCCACAAACTTTCCGACTCGACCTTAAAGGCTGTCTTATTATTAGCACTACGTATTTTTTTGAAGAGAATGCTTTTAATATCCTTCATTGTTCCTATCGTATATTTTCCTTTCGTAAATCCGCATCGGTTATCTACCCTTCCAAAAATATGACGGAACAAATTTATCAAATAAATTTCATTTTATAGATCAACTTTTAAAGTTTAAAGTGGCTAAAATCACTAGATATATTATTATTGCAAAACTTTGAATGTAGGTTAAGCTCCAAGTTGTAAATTTTATTGTTGCCGATATCAATTTATGTTTGTTTTATTGCAGAGGCGCCCGAAGTTCGATTAATTCAAGGCGATGAATCAGAAGCGGAAAGCCAGCACTCGACTGCTGAAATGTTTAAAGATATGCTGAACCAAAAAAAGAACATGTTGCTTAGCAAACTGACCTCTTTCGATTCTGACGTAAGTTTGTCGTTGTTGCACGCATTGCATGTTCATACCCCATGTCTTATCAGGCATATTCATAAAGATAAATCGTTATTAATACTCATGATATTATTATTATTGTTGTGAGTATGCCTGATTTTGTGTTGTGTGACAGGCGGAAGGGACAATGCATGGGTCTGGTGGTACACTTTCACCCGGAGGGTCAATTACAACCGGTCCGGCGTGTGGTTTGAATAGGGGAGGTCCGCAAGCATCATTCCGGTCCACTGTTTCCGATACTGAAGTGGAAACATTACAGGTAACGTGTGCAGTGTTGCTTATATGTTTAGATTATAACTTTCCCAATTAAAACTTGTCTATCAATTATAAAATTGTTTTAGTTTCCGAAAATACCAAAACAGCGAACTGCCAGTGTTTGGTCGAGTAAGTCGTCGCTAAGCACGGGATTTAGATATCATGGAGGGCACATGGTGAATACAGCAACTACGCCATCACCTGATGCCGCAAGGACTTACCTGTTTGAAGGATTAATCGGCAAAGAGCGTTCATCCCTATGGGATCAGATGCAATTTTGGGAGGACGCGTTCTTAGACGCAGTTTCGCAAGAGCGCGATATGATTGGTATGGATCAAGGCCCTAGAGAAATGATGGAAAGATACAAGTCCCTCAGTGACACGGAACGAAAACGTTTAGAGCATGATGAGGACCGACTTTTATCAACAATGTTATATAATTTGACGGCGATCCTTGTAATGCTCAAGGTAAACAAGGCCGAACTCAAACGAAAAATTCGGAGGCTTTTAGGAAAAAGCCACATCGGGCTTGTTTACAGCCAGGAAGTTAATTTATTACTGGATCAGATAAACAACTTGGTAAGTTTTAAAATAAAATTACTTGGGAAAATTTACATGTTATATTGTTTGTAGCACGGAAATGATATCGACCTTAAGCCGTTGGGATCGCGTCTGCTACATCGTCAAAGTTTTACGGTTCACCAGGGGGTTGATGGGGGCGGCGAATTGAGATTTCTCGAAGTACGCGATGACGGATTGGTATTGAGATCCGTGGCTGGGATAATTGTGGAGCGCTGGTGGTATGAGCGGCTCGTAAACATGACGTACAGTCCGAAAAATAAAGTTTTATGTCTGTGGAGGCGCAACGGACAACAGACACAGTTGCATAAATATTACACGAAAAAGGTACGGATGGATTTAATTCTTTCAATTCCAGCTTTTTATGTTTGCTGTTGCAGTGTAAACAATTGTATTACTGCATCAAAGAGGCGATGGAGCGCGGCGGAATTGCGGGCAGTGCTCCGGAATTAGGAGGCGAATTTCCTGTGCAGGATATGAGTTCAGGCGAAGGAGGATTGCTACAGGTTTGCATGGAAGGTGTGGGATTGCTCTTCGCCAACAGTAAGGTACACAAATTAACTGCATATTTGTTATGAATTTATTTTTCTTAGACGTTAACACATTAACTATTTTGTTAATGGGTTAAACAATAAATAAATGTAAAATAGTATTGTTAATATTACAGATTGAGTCGCTATAGAAATTTTGTATAAAATAATGATCATGTATATTATGATGGAGAGCACAGTGTATGTGTTTTATAACATTTTGGTCTCCGAAAATTATGGACTGATTCTCTAAATATAATTGTTTCGTGTTGTTGGGTGCGCTGTGATATGTGCATTGTACTGCAAGGACCACTCAAACTTTCTTACTTTGCTCTGCCACTCGCTCGGTTGCCATCTAAATGTACTGCATATTTTTTATTTCTTCAATGGTTAATTTTATATTAATTTATCAGTGATTAACGTAAAGTGGCTTCGATTTTTTCATCATTTTTGGAGCTGAATTCAGGTAGTAATTTTTCATTTAACGTTATGTTTAGTTCTTTATTTATTTTTATTTTTACTTTACCTTAATTTCCATTTCAATGTTTATATTGAATTGCATGCAGCTCAATGTGCAATCAATCAAGTACTTGATACCTCTCTTAGCTAACAGTACGAGGTTGTTTA
This sequence comes from Tachinus sp. AB-2021, assembly GCA_030264575.1. NCBI lineage: Eukaryota > Metazoa > Arthropoda > Insecta > Coleoptera > Staphylinidae > Tachinus > Tachinus sp. AB-2021. Next base: position 4,392 of record JARJEC010161265.1, on the reverse strand, counting down.
TTATTTATTTCATTTGTATGTGGATGCTTTATAAAATCTATATTCTTTCTCTTTCTCTATATATATATCTCGATGTCAATGAGTGGTCATGTGTGGCAATAATCAGAGCTATCTCGAGTCGTAAAGTATGTAGAATTGAGTACTAAACTCGAGAAAGTTCTGTTATAAAGCTTAGGAACTTTTGAGATGGTCCTTGTCGGGCAAAATAGATCGTCACTAATGTTGTGTTCTGTTGGTTTTCTCTATTCCCGTTGATCTGTCCACGTCGGCTGGCTGCTTGGCAGGACTTTGAGGTATATAAACATATAATCTGGTCTAATCTGATCGTTAGTTTAGCATAGTCTCTGTTTAGTTTAGCGCTTTTCCCCGTAGTATTTCTCTTGCTGCTTCCTTCAACCTCAGTCCTACCCGAAAAAATACACCGTAGATATATTATTTACTTATTTTGCATTAATTTCTATTGAAAATAATAAAAATCCCATTCCTCAATAACCAACTAACCTTTATATATTTTTATTTCCATGATACTAAAAATGATTAATAATACACATGACACAGATGATTACAGTAGAATGCTAAATGCCCGGTGTTCGCATAGTTGTAGTGATTAGACTGCTGCTTCTAGCCGGACACCGCATGGCAAGTCACCGTCACCGTCACCAATAGCACCACCACAGACACACAAAACACATACACACTGTATTAGGCCATCATACATTGAGCAAACCATCTCTAAAGTTGCCTACGCTTCACGCATGACACGGGCATGGAATGTTATTGCCTTGCCTAGCTTCTGCCTCTTTATTTTTCTTACTTCTACTTTCTTATACATTCTTACTACACCTAATCGCCGTTTCTTTCAGTTCTTCGTCAGGATAGATCACATCCGGAAGTGCTTTACGCAGAAAGGTGGCATTTTCGTTTTGGAGGAATTTAGTAAGTACCACATTTCAATATTCTATTATACTTTAATTAATTGACAAAATTTAAGAATCATCGTAATGATTTATCAATAGAATAGTTATTTAAACTTGATGAATAAAATATTATGAAATAGTGGGTCACGATTTTGCATAGTAGGAAATAGCCTGAAGATGTACCTCAGACCTAATTTTTTAACTTAAAAATTTTTCATTAGTAAGATCACTTCGAAAAGATCTATATTTTAAAAATCTTTTTGTCATAATTATTTATAGCGCACAACAAACATTAAGTTAGTTTAAAACTGTATTATTTTATTGGTCAAGTTTACTCGGAGCCCCACATAAACTTTCAACACGTAACTCAATTTTACGTTGACGTGGAATGGATGAAATCCCGGAATTTAACAAAAAAGAAAATTTAAAAACCGCCGGGACAATCTCGTGTAGGTAGAAATTCCAAACATGTCTGAGTAAATAATCCAGCGGGAGATGCGGCGGGCTTCAAGCGAGACATGGATTGTCTAGATAATTTTACTATCGCCTCGCTGGTTATCCAAAATTGGAAATGCATTATGCATTTTAACTTTACACGAGAAAAGTTTCCAATCATGTGGGACATTATAAAATATGTACATTGTGTTAAGTTCAATAGAGCGCACAAAAGAAATCAAGCTATATTTTCTAATATTATTAATGAAAAACTTTACAGAACTCATCATTTTAATTTAAATAAAATAACGATGTCTTGGCTTAATATTTGTTGTAATTGTTTTTTTAAAGTTAATACATCTAGTTTGTCACCATCTTAATATCAACACTACGCTACTTTAAAAATTATGAAAAAAATAATCGTTAGATGAACAAGATGTACTGAAAAGAGCTTATATAACCTTCAATTTGTTTACTATTAATTATTTTGTAGACAAAAATGAATCAAATGTTTTGTAAATAGAAAAACAAAAATATGTTAGTATGCTTGAACTACACACCAGAATTCATCTTTGATTACTACATTTTTAATAAATTTCCAATATTTAATTATTCACATTAGAAATTATTATTATAATAATTGTAATTTGCAACTCATAACCCGCAAAATTATACTTATATTCTTCAAACCCCCGACCAACGGCCCGCAATGTTCGACCCGAGACCCACAACGACTTTCGACACACTACTCACCATTCACCACACACGACCCACCACTCAATAATTCCAATTTTACTCATCAATTTTACAACTTCTCTCTACACTCTTTTTCTTTTTCGAGTCGTAGAACGTTGCGTTCATTCGAGGCGTACTCGAAAAATTCAAAATTTAATTCAATTTTTTTTTAATTCTATTCGTTAATACCCTACATTTATTATTTATTTTTCCTCAATGGAATCAAACCCACAACCTTTGGATTACATGTCCAATACTCTACCAATTGAGCTACTGAAGTATCTCTAATTCAACGGTTGTGGGTGCGATTCCTACACAAGGTAAATGTTTGAAACATGTATTTAAAAATGAAGTAATGGCGTAGTAATTATTTAATAATTATGATATCTTAATTTCAACTTAGGCTACATTCAAAAATTTAAATTGTAATTAATTATTATTTACTATATTCGTAAAAATTTCATTTAGTTTGAGTGTTGTAAGATTTTTTTTTAGTATATTTTACCATTTCTGTCATTACTTTTTTATTTATTTATGTTTGTTTCATATCTTTTTAAATTATATTTCATTTATTTTAAACTTACTTGCTTTCTTTTTTTAGTTTTTTGTTTATTTCATTTGAATTCAATTTTTGTTTTGTTTGATCCTTCATATTTTCAATTTATTCAGATGTGTAACATCTAATAACGCGTTAGCCTGTTGCTATATTCACCTTGGTAGTGACAAAATGACAAGCCACGTTAAGTAGGTGCGATAGAAATATTAGTGACAGTGACAATATGCAGCACAAAAATTCAGCTTTCTCTTCGGTTTTTTATTATTATTTTTGAAATGCCGATAAATATGCAAACTAACTTATAAAAAAATGTCAAAATTATAGCAAAAAATTATTGCCATAATTCAGAGGAAGAATGTCATAAAGTGTTAAGAGAAATGTCGATAAATATTAAAAAATATTAAAAAAAATAAACAAATCAAACAAAACATTTTGAAATATCATGCTTATCTTATAAAAGTATTACAGAATGTCAATAAATATGAAATATCAAAAAAATAGCAAAATTATATAAAAAAATTAAAAATCATCAAAATATATCACAAATTATTGAGATTTCATGAAAATTATCACAAACTATATGAAGCATATTCAGTATGGTTGATGTTAAATGTTTGTAAAGCAAGCAACGTTAGGCACTCGAATGGGTGATCGCACAGAACCGCTTACAGGTATCATTGGCCATTGGAAAACAATTAATTACGCTCAAGATATCGGTGGCAAATTTTTAGTGCAACAAGCCTTAACACAACACACACATACCTACATAAATACGGCCAAAGACTTCAAGGTCGATAACCAGTTTGGAAAAACAAAACAAAACAAATAGAAATATTACTACTACTATAAAAGTAAATTTTTGACAGAGAATTATTAAAAAAATTCTCATAAATTTTGTAAATTGTTCCTAAATTATTAGCAAAAAGTGTCGAAATGTTTTCTAAAGTGCCGAAGGAAAAATCAAAAAGCATCGGAAAATATCAAAATGTGATACATGCTAGAAATACGATGTTCTAAAGAAAAAAACCGCAAAATACTGTAAAATAATCCAAATGATTCGGAAATGCCGACAATGTTGCAAAATATTAAAAAAATGATCAGAAAAATTCTTAGAATATTAAAAATTCAGATAATTTTCGAAAAATTTACGGCTAACGAATATTATAACAAAATGAGGTGATTATTTAGAAAAAAATGAATCACTTGACACACATAAAAAATGTTAGGAATATTTTATGGAAGCAGCCAGTAAGTTGCTTGTTTCTGCTGTTTGCGTGGGTGTGTATCGTAGATTGTAAATGGGGAGTTGTGAGTTATGGGATGCAGCAGAGCTGTCAGACGCCTAGTGATTTAAATATATTTTTTTAATTTAAATCAGTTTTTGATATAAATCATTTATTATTAAAACAGTGTTTGGATCTATGACTTAAATCTTTTGATTTAAATCTTTTTCAAATTGACTTGACCATTTACAAGATTTAATTCAAATAAAATTATTTAAATCAAATAAAAATGATTTAAGCTATAAAAAATTATTTAAATCGAATTGAAACAAATTAAATAAAATAAAAATGATTAAAATGAAATAAAAATGATCTAAGTAAAATAAAATGATTTAAATCAAATAAAAATGATTTAAGCTATACAAAATTATTTAAATCGAATGGAAACAATTTAAATTAAATAAAAATGATTAAAATCAAATAAAAATGATCTAAGTAAAATAAAATGATTTAAATCAAATAAAAA